>JACXSJ010001218.1:79045-108682 GCA_014851325.1 Pentalonia nigronervosa | reverse complement strand
GCATCCTATGCCGTTGACGCTTACTAGCGTTCATCCGCCTTTAGAGGTGGTTTCTCACCTCAAGGGCAATAGAGTGCCCTGCTCTTTACGTTGTAAAGAGTACTCCTTATACCGGGAGCAGTTCGGTCCACTGGAATCCCCTGCCTGAGGGTTTCCGCCAGTGGAGCTCGGGGCCTCGGGTGCGCTAGACCCGTAGGGTATGGTATTAAACCAAACCCTTCCCCTGAGGGTTATGTTGAAATACACATTCATAAAGTTTGAATTACTCACAGAATATGATATACTTCTGATGATTGAAAAAGGTAATTATATTAAGAATGCTAATTTTTAAATATGGTATAATATTATAGTTTTTACTATTAATGGTATAAGAGGTGGATTGACTCAAGCAAGAATGAGGCATGCTAAAGCTAATAATGATAAGACCCCATATTATGAGCCGACAAAGTCCAAATCATAGATAATTTATCAAGACTGTAAGTATTTTTTTTATTTTTATTTATTTTAAATATTATATTTTATTTAAATTCTAGGTAATAATTTGTGTGGCCATGGTATGTTAAAATATGTGTCTTATAAGAGGATTTAAGTGGGCTAAACCCAATCTAGAAAGGTTGAATGATTAAATGAGACGTCACCTATAGGACGGATATATGAGGTTGATATATCATACCCTAGCGAGCTCCATCATCAACACAACGACTTACCTTTCCTACTACAAAACAGTACTTTATCAGGTTCAAAAGTTAAAAAACTTATGGCGGCATTAGAATCAAAGAAAAATTATGTGATCCATTACCGTAATCTGCAGCAGGCTATAGCCAAACGGTCTCAAAGTTGAAAAAGTAAATATTTGTTATTTTATTATTCATTTATAACATGATTATTTTCATTATAGGTTCATAGAGTAATCCAGTTTGACCAGTCACCCTGGTTAGCGTCATACATAATGTTAAACACAGAGATGGGAAAAAAGTAGTCAACGATTTTGAAAAGGATTTCTTTAAACTTTTAAACAATGCTGTTTTTGGTATATAAATATATTATTGTTTAAAATTTATTTTTACCAACCTTTTCAATAATATTATAGGGAAAACAATGGGAAAGACTGAGAAAGAGAATATAAATGGAGCTGGTGTCAAGTGATAAACGTTTACAAAAACTAATAAATCGATCAACATTCAAATATTGTACTTCATATAATGAAAATCTGAACGCGGTTTTTTTTGGAAAATAAAAACATTGATTTTTGCAAGCCTATTTATATAGGTAAATATACTTTAAATATTTAACTAAAATTTTAGTTTTAATATTATTTCTTTCAAAGGTTTTGCTGTATTGGACCTCAGTAAATTTACAATGTATAATATTTATACCATTATAACGTCATGCATAAACATTAGGGTTATAAACTTGAGCTCATGTACACAGATCCATGTAAACTTATAAGTATTTCAATTTCACAATAGTGTAGTTATTTTTATTAAAAAGAAAACTGTTTCTGAATTTATATTGCAATATTCTTATCATCATAACGATTTGTATATTGATATTAGTATTATCATAACAATAACCATGGTAACAATGGTATTTACTAACCACTATCTTATCAGTTAGTTGCTATGCTTTATTATCAAACTGTTCTAATATTTCTGAAATCATTTTTGTTTTGTATTATTCTATAATTCATTGTGATTCATATTTTCAGTATTTAACGTGCTCATTTGGGGAACACATTTTCATGTTAACTAATACACAAAATCATACGGTTTAGGTTGAGCTCTTTTTAATATAATAAATTATACTATTTTAGATTCATTCGTATATTATATTCAAACCGATGATTTTTATAAAGACTTGGAGAATAATCCCAATTTGCTTAACCAGATGGATACTTCAGATTTACCAAAAGACCACCCATGTTACATAGCCGAAAGAAAGAAGATTTCTGGACTATTTTCAGACAAGACAAAGGGTCAGATAATGACTGAATTTTGTGCGCTTAGAGCTAAGTCATATGTGTACAAAATTGGGGGTAAAGAAAAGATCAAGGCTAAAGGAATACGTGTGCATTTGGTTAAGAACCACATGACATTCGAGGATCATCAACATTGTTTGTTTGGTGATGCTAGCTTGGAGATGAAGACAAATAATGTCTCCATCCGCTCTTTCAAATGCCAATTGAGAAATATCAAATTAAACAAAATAACGTATAATAATTTTGATGATAAGGGGGTTATACTTGAAGATAAAGTACATACCCTAGCTCACGGTCACAACTCTTTAAAGTGAGTCTTACATAATTATATACCTATTTAAAGTATTTTACTTATAATATTTTTGAATTTTATAGGGAAGCTGATACACTTGAACAAGAGGAAGCCGATTCAATGAAACTTCTGGAAATTGTATTAAACAGATAGTTTTTATCATATTAAAATGTTTTTACTTTGTAAACTTTTTGTAAAATATCTTTGAAGACAATAAATTATCTTATCTTGAGGGCATCCCATGTCTTCAGTGTTTATTAGTGCAATGTGTGGTATATACTCCATTATAATTTGTTTTTTCTGTTCCCCTTTGATATATAAGCAATTGAATTTTAATGAATTTAATATTCTAACGACTTCTTCATATTCAACATCTCCATATTCTATAGATAATTGATGATAATTTTGCTGCAACCATTTATTAGTTTTCTGACTTTTGTTGTCCTGAATAGATTTTGAATTTATAAAAATTCAGTGTTGAGTTGCCCATGTTTCTGTGTCTACAATAGACATCTCTTTAATCATATATTTATTATTCGCTCCAAGAACACATTGAATGTCGATGATGGTAGTAGACATTATGCTTTGGCTTTAAAATATGTTTCAATAGTATTGAGATGATTTAGTATAGCAGGAATTATTTTTTTTAACTCTATTGTTTCTTCTTTGATATATTGTATTGATATTTCAATTCTTTTCAAATACTCTGTTATATCTACACACGTCAGTTGTATGGTTTCTGTTTGTTCTTCCTGCAATTCAATAGAATTTTGATTTTCTTCAAGTAAATGTTCAAATTTTTCCAACTTGGAGGAGTATGATTTGATGGCCTGTTTGATATTTGAAACAAATTTTTTGGTTTCACCAACCTGAGAACTTCCAAACACATTCATTTTTGTAGCTCGACTGACACTATTTTCTAATGTCAGTTGTATTTACCCAATTATTGTATGTATTATCAAATCCAAGCCATTTTACAAACATTTGCTTCCCCTTCCTACGAATAATTTTTTTAACTAAATAGTCATTAGGGAGATTGGTCTTGTGAATTTCTTCAGAGTAGAAACACCCTGCAATCGGTTTCCCTGTATAATCTTGTAGCTGATACGTAGTAGGAAAAGTTTTATTTATTTTAGTAATTTTAAATATTTCTGTAGACCAGCTTAGTAATTTTTCCATTAATAATTTTACGTTGTTTTATTTCCACTGACGTTGGATTTGCATCAGCTTGCATAGGTGTCATTCCTATAGTTCTATGTTTCGAATTATTGACTCATTAATCAATGAAGGTAGTATAGAAACCCATTCGTGAGAACCTTGCCCTGTAAACTCTCTATACATTTTTTCTTTTAATGTACGATTGAAACGTTCTACAATACATGCTTTCATAACACTAAACGTGGAATATTTGTGTATATTATGCTTCTCCATCAACGTATCGAATGCCGAATTATAAAATTATTTACCATTATCAAGCTGTAATAGTTTTGGTGACCGTTTGAGTAGTATTTTAGACATCGCATTAGCGACTTTTTTGCCAGTCTTGGATTTTAATGCTATCGCCCAAGCATATTTAGTGAAACAGTCTATCACACATAAAACATATTTGTAACCTTTATTTTTTTTTGGAGTACGGTATCATTTCGACCAAGTCAGCCTGCCAAAGATCATTTTTACCATATATATATATTAACTCTACGTCTTGTACAATTTTTTCTTGCTGGTTTGTGTAACTCTAATGCAATTTCACGTTTCGACATTTGGTATTCGTTTTATTAAACCTGCTTCATGTAATTCTTCGAAAATCGATAATATTTTGTTGGAAACACCTGTATTACCAGCAGCTTGAGATGCCAAAAGTAACCGTAATCGAGTTACTAGCTCATTAGGATTATTCCAATAAACTAAATTATGGTTTCGTAACTTTTTAGATAACCCACTTCCAGATGGAAACAATGATGCTATTATATTAGTGAATTTATTACCACCTTTTTTTAATTGTTTTTCCGTCTAATTTTAAATGAGCCGATGTTTGAGTTAATATAGATTTATATGTTTTTAAATCGTTTTTGGTATAGATTTTTGGAGTTTTCGAGAACATTAAACTAGTAAGTCCTGCTGTCAACGGGTATGAAATATTTTCAAGAATTATCGCATTATCATCAAGTTTAATTTCTTTTTTTCCTAGATGTACAGTATTGTTTGATTGTATTTTAGGACCATATTCTTGTCTATGCTGTAAGAATCTAACAAATCGTTTATTTTAAACACATTAGAACTTTGAATATATTCTGTTTTGTTTTCTACATTTCTGTCTTGAGATATAGAATTTTGTATTTTGTTTAATGGTTCGATAATCGGTTTCAACGTTTCTGAAACTAGGGATTGAATATCAGCTTTATCATGTTTTAATGCTATATACTTTCGTTTAATATTTTCTTTGGCTTTAATCAATTCACTGAGTACTTCTCCATAAACATCCATGATTGTAAGTGAAGTATTTTTCATAAATATATTAATTTATATAACGACAAATGTATCGAATCCGTGACGATATCGACCATTATCGCGTTCGCAGTCTTTGCTAATAACAATAAACTCGAATCTCCCGTTTCGCCAACACGATATACAAAAATCTTTGAACTCTGAATATGACATATCACCAGAACAATGCTCATTGTAAACATGTTTTAAATTAGTCTCGTCTTGTTTGAATAATACAATAAAATCAGCGTTGTCACGCAAAAGTTGTTTAGGCACTTTTGAATAGCTCTGGGCCAGGTAGAATACATCTACTAAATTGTGTCTACACCTGGAGAAGTAAGTTCTAGCTATTTTTTGGTTTTCAGAAATAATATTGTCCAAAATGAAAATCGAGTTTGGTAAAGCTTTTACAGGTTTAATAACTTGTTCATTTTCGTAGAAAGTAAATAATTTTACTCCTTCGATGTCTGATAAAATACCACTAAGCATTTCATATTTTGGTTGATCCAATGTTTTTGAATATATGTAAACGTTATGAAATCGTATTCCGTTTATATGAGTTAATAAAATGAATATTAAATTCGTTTTTCCGCAACCTGAAGGACCCACGATAAGTTTCATTATTGTATTAGGTAGAAGCGCTCCATGTTTCTGCTTTTGAAGCGATGTAGGTGGGTCCACGTTTTCAACCGTGAGTTGAATATTTTTTTGATGCATTTTATTTTTTTATATAAATATCTTTGCAACAAAGAGAATATAGTCAGTACACAATGTCACTCGCTTGAGGAAGGAGCAAGAATAAGGGTAGAGGCCTTATCAACACTCTTATAAACAAATTACCTATAGAGCTTCACGTGCCTGGTAAGACAATAGGATATTGTAAACAAAAATTATCACATTATAATTTTTTTTCTACATAAATTATCAATATTGTGGGCCTGGTACAAATTTAAAAAAACGTTTAGCTCGCGGGGATAAAGGGATAAACCCTTTGGACTCTGTTTGTAGAAAACACGATATCGCATATGAGAATAGTAACTCTATAATAGATCGTAACATGGCCGATTATATATTAGAGCAGCGAGCGTGGGATAGATTCAAGTCCAAAGATTCTAGTTTAAAAGAAAAAGCAGTGGCTTGGGGTGTAACTACCACCATGTAAGCAAAACATAGAGTCGGTGGCAGCTGTGGTTTTAAAGCGGCTCTCAAGACAGCTAAAAACGTTATGAAGAAAAATATCGATGAAAAAAACTTGATGAAATTAACTAAAAAATGTATGGCCGTCGCACGAAAATCATTCAAAACTAAGAAGACAAAATTTCGAAGAATAATAACGATTCCAAAAAAAGGCGGTCTGTTACCGCTGATACCGATTTTCGCTGGCTTATCAGCTCTGGGCGCACTGATAGGCGGTGTTGCCAACGTTGTAAAGGTTGCTAATGAATTTAACAGAAATACATCGTCACATTTGGGAAAAGGATTATATCTATCACCATATAAAGGCAGCTCATATAAAATTGGTTCAGGTCTACATCTAGCACCATATACAAGTGGTGGTGGCGTAAAAGTAAAAAAAACGACAAAAAACTAATATCTACGTTACCCAAAAGAGCGTTGTACGATTTTGAACTTATAAAAATTGCTCGTTTGATGAAAATACCTCATTTCATCGGAGTATTTACTAGAGACAGGTTATCCGTACGATCTAAACGGTTAGAATCGGCGATTGTTAACTTGGATACGGAAAACGGTACAGGAACGCATTGGGTAGCGTATAAAAAAATCGGAAATCAAGTTGAATATTATGACAGTTTTGGAAATTTACCACCTCCACTTGAAATTCAAAAATATTTTCACAAATGCAGCATTAAATACAATTACAGTAAAGAGCAGAAATATAATACTACAAATTGCAGACACTTGTGTTTAAAATTTTTATATGATAACGTTAAATGGTGTATCGAGTGAATTGTCGTGCAACATTTTTCCACCTTTAAAAGTAGGGAATACAATACAAATATGTCTTTTGAGTCTACAAACAAACAATACGATACCAAACATAGAACCCGGTTGTAAAAATATCGGATTCCGTGATAATATCAATAATAATAATATTATCGATAATAATGAAAGCATTGTTATACCTACTAGCTCATATGAGTTAGAACATTTGGAGTCTTAATGTAATTGTAATTCCCGTCTGTTATACTTAATATGCTACCCAATTATATAAGATGGTTTGAATTAAAAGCAGACAGCAGAACATTAAAATGTATGACATCGTGAAGTCATGAAATAGATCTCTCAGTCGAGAATAGCTTAGCGCCATTATTGGGCTTTAGAAATATACTATACACTACTGGTGCTACTCATGAATCTGAAAATACTGTAAACATAATGAAAGTAAACTGTATAAAAATAGAGTGTAACTTAATTAACGGTTCATTTTGCGACGGAACACCGAGTCAGACTATACACGAGCTTTATTCAATTGTACCTCTAGGGTATAAAATCGTTGAGGTACCTAGGCATTCAGTTTTTTTACTGTTTTAACACGAATTCAATAAGTAGAGTAAATATCGCACTAAAAGATCAAAACGATTGTGTAATTAACCTGCGTGGTGAACCAATAACAGTTCGTTTGCAAATATCGCGTGGTTATAGCGATCAAATTTAATATAAAAAGAGCTACAATCAAAAAACCTATCAGTAAAGGGCCAACAGTGAAAAAGTCAACATCTAAACCTAAAATAATCAAAACAAGCTCACGAAAAACAATTTGAATTTTCTTCGTACTTTACAAGAATGGATGACTCATACTTGGACGTGACGGCCGACTATGTCGACGATTGTAAAATAATACAAACAAATTATCATTCGTTTACTCCGTTCTCAAACATGTCTTTATCCAATAACGATGAAATTAGGATAAGTGTTTTAAATATGGATTCTTACACTTTACCGTGTGAGATTTATATTTACATCGAGGGGAAAATAAATAAGCCTGTCGATGCTATTTGGAGATATTCTTTTTTCAAACAACAGACTAGCATTTTTATTCACTAAAATGCGATATGAAATAAACGGGATAGAAATACAAAAAATAAAATCACCAGGAATATCCTTTTGTTTAAAAAGATACTGTTCGTATACTCAAAATGACTTGCATACACTTGAAAACGTAGCTTGTAGCACGTCGTTGGATAGCAATGGAAATAATAAACATTTTATGACCAACAATGTATTTACCCGTTGCATCCCTATGAAACATTTATTCGGGTTTTGTGAAGATTATAAAAAAATATTACTTAATTGTAATCAACAACTGATTTTAAATCGATCGTCTACCGAGTTTGACGCGTTACGTGTTGCGGGTACTGATAACGTCGAGAAAAATAAAAAATTTACAGTTGAATTGACTAAAGTATTTTGGAGAATGCCTATTATCAAAGTCAGCGATGCAGAAAAATTAAAACTGTTAAAAGAATTAGATTCTCGTAGAATGTTATCATGTGCGTTAGAATCTGGGATCTCTGTGAATTCCCGGTGCTTCCTAAAACTACTTCACATTCATGGGCAGTCAAGTCTAGCAGTCTACTCGAAAAAACTAGGTTTGTATTGATCGGATTTCAAATGGAAAAATAATATAACTCTCGATGCCGACCGATTTGATCACTGTTAGCTGCAAAATCTTAAGGTACACTTAAATTCTGAAATGTATCCGTATGAGGACTTTCGAGCAGATTTTCAGAACAAACTTTTATACTGTATAAGGCTTGTACAGATTTTCAAAAATCATATTACGAAAGACACTACTGCGAACCATTATTATCAAAACATATCTATCAGAACCATGTTCCAATCGCTGTTGTTGACCTATCGCGATAAAATGACAACGTTAAATCATCAACCGTAGACCTTGGAAAAGAATTTGAAATTGATGTATCTATTCTAGAAAAGACTGCGGCTTATTGCTTAATATTACATGACCAGATTATAACATATAATCCGTTTAGTGGTGACGTTAAAAAATTGTAAAATGGTTTTTTCTTATGAACTGTATTGTAACCTTATTATTATGATGAATAAATAAACACTTTTTTTAAATATTATGTTTGTTTTTATTTTACACAAAATGTATATACAAATATTAAAATAGTACCGAAAATGTATTTCTGAAATGATTAGGTTATTAGAAAGAATTTTGTCTTGTTGATTGATGAGGTGAGAGACTTTGATTGGAATACTGTGGTTCATATGGTCCATCGTTTTCATCGCTCCCTTGCGTAATGATATGGATGAAAAAATTGTTAGATTTTCCTTAAAAAAAAAATTAAACAAAAATATGTTGTATGAGATAGGTTTAAACCTGTTTATTACCTGTGGGTATATACTGGAATATGATGGTGATGAAAAAAATTGAGGGCACTCATCTTTATATACAAAAAATTTTATATAAAATTTTTATAAAAAAAAAATAATATTTTAAAATTGGTTTTATAAGTTAAAATAAAAATATTTCATACCTCATAATTATCTAGTTTATCAACCCATCTTTGTATAATATTCTCAGTCGCATAAATTTTAGGTGGGTTATGAAATTGTTACAGTTGTTACTAATAAGTTCAATGAAAGTGTAGTCGGCATCAAAAACTATTAATAAACTGTAATCATTGCTAATGCTTCTCACGTGTTTTGTCATATCTTCAACTTTTTCATTCAACCACTTTATAAATAATTACTAAACCGTAGACGCTTTGGGAAAAGACAAAGCTAGACCAACTATGAAAATATTTAGGAGATTAACATAAGAAGTTCTGAAAATTGGATCATAGAAATCGTAGACCTAAGACGAGCAAGTAATAAATTTAATAAATAGAAAACAAGCCTAGGATTACGTGAGGGTATGACAAACCGGTAATGAGCCGACAATACTGGGATTATAAAGATCAGAATTGATAATAAGAGCAGCCTCGAACGACTAGCAATTCCGAGAAATTATCTAAATAAATTAGGACGTGTGAATTAAATAATATAATGTCATTTTGGACAAGCGGTTTATGATATATTATATTAATAAAAATATGAAATACTAGGAATTACGATAATGTATGGACTAGTCGCATCCGGTGAGTTATCGCTACTCAACGACAAAGCGTGGGCTGATGGCATTTCCTGGAACTGACATATACATACACGATAAAACGAATGAGGTTAACGCTATCTTGCTAAGATGACGAAGGTACCGATAAGAGGAGTAGCTAATATATAAGAGAGCCCGAATCGACATCAATTCAGACGTGATATTCCCGGGCTACAACGAGCACCTTCACGCCAGTCTAAATTCTGATTTTAATAAAACAACTCATTGCAATATTACAACAGTTTTATAATTTATTTAACACCATGACTACAAACTCCTACGTTCATCTTATAGGTCGTCCTCTGACTGGTACACAACAATAGAATATTCCCCATAAGTCTGAATTTACGCTTGAGAAAATCGACGGATATATTTATAAAACGAAATGGAGTTATAATGTGAACCATGGTATTGAATCCATTGCTCGGATCGAGTCCTATGTTCAATAACTTGCGAGCTGGGAAATCAATGATAAAATTACTGCAATCGATGAGTTGAGCTGACGGTGATGATGGGATATATTTAAAATTGTTCTTGTAAATAGCAGCCATATTTTTAATTGAACCTGCCATGTTTAAAAGCTACTGTAAATTTATTATAAACATTTTGAAAATAAGATATGTATTTCACTATAACATTAGAAAACGTTGAAAGGCAGTACAAGACACTTGGACGTCAATAAACAGACTGATTTCATTTTGTGATCTGAAGCACTTTCAATGTATATTTTGGGATAGGGATTCATCGACAAGTCTCTACAGGGTTATTTGTGAGTGTGTTTTCGGGGGAGAAATGTGTGCATGCAAGTACATGTCCGCTATTACAACGGGTTGAAGGTCTTTGACTACAATACATATTGTCTTATATATTTTAGTAATAATAATAACTGAGGGTAGATAAATGTTAACTAATAAACGATTTTACTCATGTATAATAAGGGGTATAGTGTAGGACTTGAATAATATAATGGAGAATTTATTTATGTACATAACATATCACTATCAAAGAAATATTAAATGATAAGAAATTATAACAACACTTTATATTCTGGTTGTGGGTAGAGAGCGCTGGGTACGGTGACGACTTACGAGTTGGGGACGTTAGCGGCGGCGGCGGGTTTAGGCATGGTGGTTTAGGGTATGATCACTGAACGGGGTGATGCTCTCGGCGAAGCGCATCAACACGAATTGATGCTGTTCTTGAATCCTCCTTTTCATCCTACTGACAAGGTAGTAAAATACTGTTTTACTTAATTTCTCAATCAGTACTCGTTATCGTGATTAGTTGAGAAATAGTACGATTTTATATAGATAAGAGAGATCTTACTTTCGAACATCCAGTACTCGTTATCGTAGTCTGTTGTTCGAGAATAAAGCGACCTTAGAATAATATAGTGTAAATCCTGAGGCTTCTTGTTTAACTATTTTTTGTGTTGACATATTGTGTTTCACGGAGTAATTCAATTTTTAAAATAAGACATGTGTTTTCAGTTGTTTTATAATTATTATCATTACTATATTATGACGTAATATTGGAGCTCGGATAAGTTAGTAGGTGAATTACTCACTACTTGTGAATAATAGTGGCTTGAACTTTTTTCCCCTTAAATCACATTTAATATTCTTAAATTGAGTTACACCACCTACCCTAAAAAATGTTCATTGCCAAAGCGAGAATTCTTAGGTCATACGTTATAATTTGTTTTTAAATGCTTTAAATTGTATAAAAATAAAGTAAGGAAAAAAGTAAATACTTCATTTAGTCAAGGGGAACAGATAACAAGTATGATATACCTGATATTCTTTTTACTCAGTGATTATAAAAAAGCACGAATAAGAATACATTCAACTCAATAAAATAGGATTAGGTTATAACATTTTTAAGTTTTTCAACTTCGAAACATACATTTGTACAAGTTTTTTTGTCGATCTAATTTCAGTTTCGTCGATTTAATCTCCCTCTCTGTATTTTGGATGGATCTTTTAACTTTAAGGTAGTGATTAATTCGATCGTCCTAAAAAATAATATACTTATTTATAATGATATAATATTATATAATATTGTAATACAATGTACTTTAAAATACATATCAGAATTTTATGGTTTTATAAATGTGAACCGTCTGATTTCTGTGTAAATTATTATTTTAAAACTCCATAAAACATTATATACTTACTGTAGTTTCATTGGATATTGTCTCGTTTTGGTACAATCCGTCATAATCATCATCATCGTCCTCATCATTTATATCATTCCTATATTTATTGTAACTTTCTACCACTACAGGTATCTAAATTTTAGAATATATCACAAATAATTAATAATGTATATTAATTTTTCACTTTTATACTTATACATACGTTACATTATTACATTTGATATCTGAGTATACTCAATATTATTGATTTTATAATTATAATATAAGTACATGCATAGGCGCAAATAGTCTACATTTTTTTTTTTTTGGAGGGGAGGACTGAAGTCCCTTTCTCCATCACTATAACATGCTTAGTACCACAGAATATAACAATTAGTACTTATTACTAAATAGCGTTTAAACTGGGCGGACTTGGCGGATATTTGAGGGTCAAAATCCCGCCACCCTATTTGCGCCAATGAGTATATGAATATATATATATATATTTATTATAAAATTAATGTCGGAAATGAACGATTTTTACCTTATAAGCAATAGGTTTTTTTAGTTTTAGCAATTTATTCCTATAACGTTTGATTTCTGCGTCCAACAATGGTAAGCCTAAACTAAGTTCGAATTTTTCCGAATTATATTTTTTCTTTAAATAATCTTGACGAACGACACCTATACATACATTTTAAAAATGAACTTTTAAAAAAAATATGCAATTCAACCGTAATAATGTAGTAATACCTACGTAGCTATATCAATATAATAAATTAATATGATTTACAACTTTATTGATGTAATTACCAACATAAAGAGCACTTTAAATCTTGGTATATTTGCATATTTTGGCAAATTGGGGTGGTTATGTTATATTTTTGATTATAAATGCTTATTGTAGACTTGTAATTTCTTAAAACAAACTATGTAAAGTATAAAAAGTTTTAGGTTTTTTGTATGATAGTTAATGTGCACTTAAATAGCTTGAACAAAAAAATTGAAATTTAATAAATATTAAAAATCGCTAAAAAAAAATACAAAAAAGTGGATACCGCTCTACTGTATAGTGGGTGTCAAGTGGGTCACTTTCGTGGATGTGTTAAATTTGTAATCAATTATATAAATCATTGTATATGAAACACGATTCTGTGCGAAGACTGTTTGTCAGCCTACATAACTAAGTGTATTATATATTTTTATGATATTATTACTATTAAATTAATTAATTTTACTATTAATAATACAGTAGATTGAATTAATTTTTGCAGAAAACGCTGCATTTGAAAATGTAATTGAGTGTATAAAATATAATATACTTTAAAAGTTTCAAGCACCCAAGAAAAATATTTTTAAATTGCAACGAAATAACTAATAACATTATTAATTCTTCATTAAAATATCTGATTTCATTCCAATTTTAACTTAAAATGTTTATAAAAATGAACTATGTAAATAAATTGTTTTGATTTTTTTGGGTACACTATTAACTACCTACAAAAAACTCTTTATTTTTTTTTTATATTAGCTATAATAACTGAACATTTTATAAATTTTTAACTAAAAAAAGATTTGCTGATGTTCGATATTTTAATGAATTTTGGTCAAAATTTGATCTTTAAATGATTATAAAAAAAATTGTTCTCATATATTTTTAATATTTTTGAACTACTATCATAACAACTAATGAAGAACTGTATATTAAATTTTGAAGCTTTTTGACTCAACAAAAAAGTTTTATCGATATTTCTAAAAAAAAAAAAAACAAAAGAAATCGAAAATTTCTCATGTTTATAATTAACTCAAAAAGTGTCAAAATATTTTTAAAATTTAATGGTATATAGAAAATAATAATTTCAATATTCTGTGGAAATTTCAAGTGTCTCCATTTATTTGTTTTTGAATTACAACAAAATAAGAAAATCGTTCACTGAGAAATCTGTAGTTTACGGGTGAATATCCAATGTCTAATTTTAAATGCACATAAAACATTTGTTTGTTTTACAATAATTTTTTTTTTTTGTGGAATGTAGAAAAACTTATGGAAAATATTGTGTCGAATTTTCAAATCTTAGGTTTAAACAGAAAAATTTTTATGCATTTTTAAATTAAAAAAAAAATTCCAATTTTCATGATTTTGACGTTTTTTGTTGAAATTGTAATTTTAGATGCTTATAGAAAAATTTGATGGATTTACACTCAACTTTTTTTTTCAATTTTTATTTACAATAAGTTATAAGAAACTTTGCATTTAATTTTCAAGTAATTTAACCGAGCAAACAATTGTTATCGATAATAAAAAAAAATTACCAAAATATTCTTATGCCTATAAATAGCTCAAAAAAAGTCAAAATTTATTGAAAATTATATAATGTATAGAAAATGCTTATAATATGAATATTCGGTAAAAACTTCATGTATCTACCATCATTATTTATTTTGTTACACCAAAAATAAAAATCGATTTTGTGAAAAATTTGTTTTTATTAGGTAGGTGCCCTATTATCGGGTGAAAATATAATATGCATACTTAGGTGATGATTAAGTTGTTGAATCTTTGTTGACATTTCAATTTGTTCTTTCAATAATTTTTTGTTCATCATCCTTACATTATGCATGTCCGTTTCGAATACTGTGTCTCGTATATGTTTGGAAGTCACATATCTTTCATGCAACATTTGCTGCTCGTTAATGGCATCGGTTATTTTGAATTGAAGATCGTTTAGCTGTATAGAGGTCGACATCAATTTTTTTTTTATGAATTTCTCAAATTTATCGGCCGGTATGCGTTTGGTTAACTTGTTAACACCGGCCACCAAGACGTTCGTCCTATTTGATAATATTTACACACTTAGACAATACAATAAATAAAATAATTATACGAAAAACTCGGTGCGCATTATACAGATCAGTCATATTTTTACTTGAGATTGTAAAAATGTATCTATAATATTAATAATATTTGGGTGTTTTGGATAAAATAAACTATTTAATCTGGAGTGAAAATGTGAAATGATTTTCAGCTATTTATAATCGAACTTGAATCTTTTGCACATTAATCTGACATTGGATATATACTCGTAAAATAACTACTTCTCCTCAAATGATTTTTGATATTTTGCTGTAATTTAAAAACGAATAACCATAGGTACTTGAAATTTTCCCTTTACACTATATATATTATATACTATCATTTTCTATATACCGTATAATTTCAAAAATATTTTAACTGTTTTTGAGATATTTATAGACATTTTTCTGGTTTGGATCCAAAAGATTCTATATGAATATTTTACAAAATTCACTTTTTTTCATTATATAGGTTATGAATTCACGACATTTTTTTCTAGCTAGTAAGAAGTTTAATACTTAAAGATTCAAAGAAGTAATTCAGTGCATAAAGTTTTATATAACTTAAAAATAATTTTATTGCAAACCATAAAAAACTGTATTTAATTTATTTAAGTTTAGAACAAATAGGTTTTATCTATACTCTAGTCATGAAAGAAGAAACTCTTTTTTCGTCGTCGTTGCGTATCTTTTACTACTTTCGCTTGTTCGACTATGATCGTACAATAATATGATAACACAATAATTATTATTATGAATTCATAATATTGTTGAGATGCCTTAGTCGGGTTAGTTCGCTCAGGTAGTAAAATCATGATATTATAATGTTATAATATTTCACATTTAATGACTAATATTATTTTATGATTATTGATTGATTACAATTTGATAAAAATAATATTATTGTATTATTATAGAACTATTTTTTTTTGACAACAATTTCAATATTATTAAAATTAAGGACCGGATTCTCGTGCAATCGCATATTATTATGGCGTGTTTTAAATCCTATAGAAACAAGCTACAAATCCAAATTAAGAGATGTTGAATAATTTAAAAAAGTTTTATTTTGCCCAAAATTGCACATTTTAAGTTTTTTTTTTATGAAAATGAACTAATTAGTACTTTTGTACAATTATTTTTGCTTTATAATCTATTTTGTAATTGATGTTACTTTATCATTACTATATTATGTTGTTATATGAAGTATTGGACTTATTACGTTATTACAATTGATCATATTTAAAAAAATATATTATAAATAGGATTTTAAAACTTCGTGAAATTTATTTTCTTGAAATATTTCATGAAAGTGAACCCAAAAAAGTGATAACCGATAATATAATAACCTAATTTATAACTATTAACATTGTAATCATTGTAATTCGTGAACCTTGGTTGATAAATCATTAATTATAGATGTTTTTTGTGTGCAATCAATAATCATTTTTAATCATCTATAACTGAATACGTTATAAAAAAATATATTTTTATAATTTCATGGAGATATTATAAAATCTGGACCCTTATTAAAATGAATAATACATACAAACCTAAAGGTTTCAATGTATTGAAGTTGTCTATTAATTTCAAGCTCAATGTTTTCAGTTTCATTTTCAATTTTATTAAGTTTCTCAATAGTTTTATTGTTTATTTTATCGAAATATTCATCCATGGTTATTGTTGCTCTTTCTACCTCGGAAATCATTTGATGTATTGATATCCTGTTAAGAAACCATACATTCTTTATATATATATATCATCTAATGAATGTGCTAAGGTAACGTGCTAAATTATAATATTGGAATTTGTCATATTGTCATATTATGGTTAAGAGATTTAATTTGCATACTACAATCGAATGTGCTTATTACGGTTGTAACGATATTCCGGATAAAACGATTCATAATATTCACGATATTTATTAATCTATACTATTATATAAAATTCTAAGGGGTTTTCTACGACCACGCTAACCGAGAAAACTACTGAACCGATTTGGCTGAAATTTTTTTTGGCTGAAACCCGGTATTCTACTGAAGGTTTTAATACTATTTTTATCAGTAAAAAAAGTTCATAAAAGTTCATAAAAAATTAAAAACAACTGTATATATATTGTGCGGCACACCGGGACCCGGGTTTACAGCAACGTGCAACCTGATCTTTTTTCTTTGTATTGTGTTTGATATCGACGTTCCGAGAAGTTTATCGCACGTTCAATGTATACCATTATTATGGTACGGTAACATGTATATCCATTATTCATATTATTGAATATAATAATAATTATTATTATCATACAGAGCTTCAGATCTAATCTAGAGTCGAGGTCCTTTGATGAGTTGCAAAACTTTAAGTTAATTATTCATGCTGACAGAGTTCCTCAAGATGAACACAGAGGTCAATATAATGCACCCTACCATCGAAGAAGTAGCTGTATTATTAGTTAATGAAGATAAAGGTCCCAAAGATACAGTGCTATATGGTCGGGGTGGACACTTGAGTCGAGTTTTCAAATTGAATAGATCTTATGATCCACTGCAATATCCGTTAATGTATACTAGAGGTGAAGACGAATATCACATTAATATTACACAAAAACAACGAACAAAATCTGTCTCCTACGTGCAATTTTATTCTTATAGGTTTATGATTAGAGGAACAAGTCTAAATCATCTACATTATTACAAAACATTATTCAGCCAAGATATGTTTGCAAAAATAATTTCTAAAAGACTACACTTAATTCTTAACCATCAAAAACAACTACATGTGGATGATTATGTTCATCTCCGAGATGCTGTTAACAATGATGCAAATATTAATGCTAATAACGTGGGGTAACAAGTAATTCTTCCCTCCTCTTTTACTGGCTCCCTACGTTACATGCATGATAAAAATCAGGATGCCATGACTTATGTTCGTAAATTTGGCCGTCCAGATTTATTTATTACTTTCACATGCAACCCAGAATGGCCGGAAATAAAAAATGAATTATTTCAAGACCAAAAGATGAACACGATATAATCTCTAAAGTATGATTCATGGCCCATGCGGCGAGTTAAATATTAGATCGCTATGTAAGAATAATGGAAAATGTAGTAAGAAATACCCTCGCAAATTGGTCAAGGATACTCAAACTGGAGATGATGGTTATCCGACTTACCGACGGAGATCACCAGATGATGTAGGTTATACTGTAATATTAAAAGTTTGAGGTCAAGCAGAAATTGTGGTTGACAACCGTTGGGTTATACCGTATTGTCCCGTGCCATCTAGGTGCTTTAATGCGCATATTAACATAGAATACTGTCATTCGGTTAAAGCGATAAAATACATATGTAAATACATTAATAAAGGATCAGATAGAGCTACTTTCTCTGTTAATCGTGGAAAAAGATGAGATTACGAATTATTTGAATGGTCGATACATATGTACTTCTGAAGCGTTTTGGAGAATTTTCAATTTTGAAATCCACGATAGAGATCCGATAGTTGAGCATTTGGCTGTTCATCTAGAAAATGAACAGCGTGTTTTCTTTAATGCTAATAATCTTCATCAAGTTATTGAAAATCCAAGAAAAACGAGACTAACTGCATTTTTTGAACTGTGTTCACATGATGATTTTGCGAAAACAATATTCTATCATGAAGTTCCTTCTTATTATATCTGGGATGATAGCAGAGGCTGGTTAAAGAGAAAACGGGGAAAAGATGTTCCAGGTTGGCCAGGAATAATAATGGACACTGCCATTGATAGAATTTACACGATTCACCCAAATCAAAGTGAGTGCTTCCATTTAAGATTGTTACTAAATTATGTACAAGGTCCTACTTCATTTGAAAGCTTGAAGGCCATTGATGGAGTTATTCACGCGACTTTTAAAGCTGCCTGTTTTGCTCTTGGACTTTTAGAAAATGACAAGCAATAGTAAAATGCTCTAGCGGATGCTACTGTTTCTCTAAATTAAGAGTATTATTCGCAATAATTATAGTTTTCTGCCAACCGTCTGAACCTCAATCTTTGTGGGAACAGTTCAGAAATTATTTTTGTGAAGATATTCTTCATACAGAGCGCACTCGATTAAATGACTTGCAATTTACTTTTTCTGATGAAATATTTAATAGAGTTTGATTGAAATAGAAGATAAAGTTGTTTGTCTGTCTGAAAAATATTTAACTGAATTTGGAATAAACTCACCTGTTCGAAATGAAAAAACATATGATCCTTTTGAATTCTCAATTTTGCGTTCTTACGACAATAACCGATTACAAGAATTTTTAGAAATCAATTTACTAAAATTAGTAAATGATCAAAAATATGCTTTTAATGTTATTACAGAAAGCGTTATGAATCATCAAGAGTATTTTTTTTAGATGCTCTGGGTGGTACAGGAAAAACATTCCTAATTAATTTGTTGTTGGCTCAAATTAGATCCTCAAGTAAAGTTGCATTAGCAATAACTTCATTTGGTATAGCAGCAACTCTCCTTAGTGACGGCAGAACTGCTCACTCGACTTTCAAGTTACCGTTAAATGTATTATTTGATACAGAATACGTTTGTCCGATTGGTAAAAATGGCCCTCTTGGAAAAATTCTTCAAAAAACCTTAATCATTGTGTGGGATGAGTGTACAATGAGTCACAGATCCCATATTGAAGCAATTGATCGAACATTAAAAGATCTTAGGTGTAATAATAAGTTTATGGGTGGCATAACATTTGTTTTCGCTGGTGATTTCCGTCAAACCTTACCAGTGATCCCTTAAGGTACTCGAGCTGATGTCGGTAATGCTTGCTTAAAATCTTCTCCTATATGGAACTATGTTGAAAAACTTTATTTGCGAACAAACATGAGAGTTTATTTATGTGGAGGGGACGATATTTTTTCAGCACAGTTGTTGAAAATTGGAAATGGAACTTTAGAAAATGAAAATGGTTACATTTCTGTCAATCAGTCACGATTGGACGGGTGATCAATAACGTGGAAGAGTTGATTTCTACAGTTTATCCTGACATTTTTAATCTGTCCAATAAATCTTATCAGTGGTTATGTGAAAGAGCTATTATCTCTCCGAGAAATGTAACAGCAGGAGAAATCAATGATATCATTTTTCTAAAATTCGATGGACACTCACGTGAATATCTATCTATTGATACAGTTACATCAACAGATGATGCTATTCATTATTCACAAGAATTTCTCAATTCTCTTTCTCTTTCGAAATTTCCTCCTCATAAGCTAAAATTAAAAATTGGTGCTCCAATTACATTATTACGTAATCTTCAACCACCGAACTTATGTAATGGTACAAGATAACATATAAAATCATTGCGAAATAATATTATAAAAGCCATAATTCTTACAGGGCCAACAAAAGGAGAACTTGCATTTATTCCAAGAATTCCCATGATTCCCTCTGACTTGCCGTTTTCTTTCAAACGTCTTCAATTCCCGGTTAAAGGGTCTTTTGCCATTACGATAAACAAAGAGTAAGGTCAAACATTCAAGTACGTCGGCGTAGATCTTCGTACAGAGTGCTTTTCACAATGACAATTCGTGGCATTTTCTCGAACTTGGGATCTGAATCATCTTATGATTTTAATTTCAATAGGAGATAAAACAAAAAACGTCATATACTCAGAAGTCTTATAAAATTCTTATATTAATTCTTTATCAACCATAAATTATTTCTTTTTTATCTGTATTTATTTTAATAAAAATATATTTATCATTTATAACACTAGAAAAATTATTGGTTTTTATTAATGGTTTTTTATATTTACTTGCCGATCACATTAAACAATAATATTTGAATAAAAAATTCAACATATAATGGTCCGAAGGCAAAATAAACAACCAATCACGGGCGAAGCTGTGACGGGTCGGCTAGTAAATATATAATATGGTTTGTATAATTATGCGAATAAAACGAAATTTAAATATAACTATTTGATTCTTTAGGTCCCGTGAAAATTGTCATAAGTGGATTCTAGTGTATGTTTTATTTTTAATGCTTATCTATATCTTGTTGTTTCTTGTTCATATCTATTATCTACAATGATTCAAAGTCTTTAACGTATTCAGTAAACTGAATAATTGATGGCTATTTTAGGGATACAGTCTTAAATTTTGATAAGAAAATGCGGATAATGCTCGTAACGATTAAAAAGTCAAAGGCTTAACACTGTTAACCCACGTAAATAATCTCACGAGTCATGAAATGAACAATAAAGGACTTTAAATTATCATTGTTATTTAATATGTACGAATGTGGCTCGTTCGTAACCCGATGTTAGTTTACCATGTACAATAATTACATGTGTATAGATGCTTTTTTTTCATATACCTTATCTAACCTTCGTTATATTTATAAAAATGCTCATAATTTGCTCAAAAAATAAAAATTATAAAAGTACTCAAATCCTACACAAGTCATATTATACACGTTTTCTTTATGTATTTATATAAGGTACTATAAGGTAAGCCAAGTGTGAAGTAAATAGAATATTTTTTAATACAACACAAATGGCTTAAACTAAACGTACTTATTCACTGTAATTCCACTATTAACAACATTATATATACTGCCAAGAACAGTCTTATTCGATTTTGATAAAATCGCGGACTGGCGAAACTTTTCTCTCGATATTTTTGGAACTTTACTAACTACAGGTGAATGAAGTACTTCGGTATTGAAATCGAAAGGCATCCATGATACGTCAATTGTGTCTGCGCACCAAATCATTAATAATATTATTATTAATATAATTAATAAATTAATATGACTATATTAAAATTTAGTACAGATCCCAAAAAATTAATAAAATCGGTATTTTACTCGTAGCGGCAAGCTCAGGTTGTACTTTTAACGAATTCAATTCAATTACTTCGCATTCACATCTAAGTAACAAAATATTTTTTTCTAAAAATTTCAGTTTTGCTTGTATTTGATCTGGTGTACAGTCTAAGAAAAAAGTATGCAAACAAACTTAGGCATAAATAATAACGTGATATCATAAACTTATATTTTGGTTTTTGTTTATTTATAAAAAGAAAATATTTAGAGGAATAATATGATATTATGCTTTAAGAAAAATTGGGTAGCAATAAATATACGTAATTAATTGGTGTGAAAATTTGTTGTATATTATACTACGTTTTTGTAATTTCTTTAATTCAAATAAGCATATAAATTATATTATATTATATACATACGCTATTTTAATATACAAATTAAGTTTACTATGCGAGCTAAACGAAATTATTTTGTATGTTTAAAGTCTATAGATTAAGATTTAAAACTCAGTTTTAAGTGATTGTTGGCAACTGTACAATTGATATGTATTTATTTTACCTTTTAAGGGTGATTCTAATAATGGTTCCTGTTCATCACTGGAAAAATACCAAGTGGTACCGGGTTCACTTAAAGATGACATTATATTGTTATGAACAGATTATAATATTAAAAAAAAAAACTCTAGTGAAATATATAGCTTTATAATAAATTAGAAATTAAGTTTTTTATACAATTATTTTGATTTACAGTTTACTAGGCAACACGATACTTATTAAATGTAAGTACATAATATAAACTGGATACGGTGACACGTGTCGAGAATTTGTCAGAATTCGCTTATAATATTTTGAGTTAAATATTGAACGATCGTTTATCATAGTTTTAATAAGAAAGGGCATTTAGTTAAAAAAACAATTGTATCGCAAATTTTACATTTTTTTTATGTTGGCTAATTTAATTTAATTTATACGAAACTAATATTTTATGGTCACTTTTCTTCAAAATGTGTATACATTTAATTAATTACATTTAACATATTATTTAAGAGTTTTCACAGCTATCACTAAGTTCTTCCATTTTTCTCGGCCCCGAATAAACCTCTCCACTCTTGTACCCTCATTCTATCAAAGTTCACTACATCCAACGATCTTTTTCTGAGCCACCCTTGAGGTTTTTTATTGTTGGCTTTTACTCCAAGACTGCTTTATTTATAATATCATCATTTCTTCGTCACATATATCCATATGTCAATGATTACTTTATTCTCTTACGAATATTATGACTAGTGCTATTTCCATTTCTTTCTGTAATTCTTTGTTAAATTTCCTTTCCACGTTTATTTTTCGTTATCGTCGATTAATCCACATATTATCCTCCATATTTTGTTCTAAAAAATTCTTAGTTTTCTTACAGTGATTCTAGAGGTAGTTCATGCCTTACAGTCATATATAAACGTAAGTATTATTATTTTTGTTTATTTTGGAAAATACTTTTGATTTTCAGTAAGTGATGAAATCCTAATTTGTAAAATAGATACGAAGTAGGCCCATTTCTTCAAAATAAATACCAGATGAGTTGTGAAATGATGTAAATTGACATTTTTTATTCAAAGAATCTCAAACACCAAAAGTATACATCACTGAGAGTCTGAAACATAATTTTATTTATCATTCATAAAATTTCCGAAAGAAGATCTTATGCAGTCGTACATGTTTATTTCTTTTTAATATAGTCACATTCGGAGAGTGTGTACTAGTTTCTATAACTGTGAATGGTCCTAACCATTAGGTGCCAATTTGTCTTTACTAGCCTTTTTCTGTACTATGATTTTATCCACCATATTAATTTGTAATGGAACAATTATTTATAGTCGGGGCCACGAAAAATGAGCGTTGGCACCCGCAACCCGTTGTTCTTACCCACTCATGTAGCCATTGGTTCTCAACTTTGTACCGTCACGCTGCCGTTACATATCGTATTCACGGGCACGAATAATAAGCGATAACCGGTTTTATAGCCAGGCAGCTACGGCACCTGGGTGGGCCAGCAGTAGTTCTTTCAATTCTTTTGTATTCCTTATATCCCTTATAAAAAAATAGATATTAAATATTGGAAGGGAACTGCAGGCACATTCGTACAGTCGTACAATGTTTTGTCTGTTCTGATAAATCTATGAAAATATTTCAAAAAAAAGCGGGCTTTTAGTTTGCTAATTTGATAACCAATTTAGAAAAACAGCCGCTTGGCGCGTGACGGGCAACGATCATTTTTCGTGGCCCCGACTATAGTCATAACCAGGGCTCGAGACTTGTAGCATTTGCATATTTTTTTGTAGTTTATGAAAAGATAGCAGAGTAAGCAATAAATCCATTTCAGACAAAAATGAACTCAATACCAAAAGTTTTTAGTGCATATTTTTGCATATTTTAGAGGTTTTGCTATTTTTTCGACTATTTTACTATTTATTGCTAATTAATGTAAAAATCGAAAACTCAGTCCTGCAAAAATACATATTTCGGCCACTCATTAGTGATCGACAGTTTTGGGACGTTATAAAACTCATTGTCGATTGAAAAAAATATTCCTAAAATATCCCAATGCAAGACAATATTGTGTTTATCGTATCTTTTATCTTAATGTTATTTCTGTTATCGACTTAATAAATATAAAGGATATAAACATCCCAGTTTTGAGGATTTTTTCAGAATAATTTCGCAAGTATTCTCCGTGGATTCAGCGTGACTTCGCTCTAAGCTACCATTATTTTGAAGATGGTATGAAGTGGTTGATGTCTGTGAAATATTTAAAATACGGCACAGTTCCTTGAACATTTTACTAAGGAACTCAGTTCCACAGTCAGTCACCAGTCACCAAAGATTTTGGTTGTACATGCAGGTACACAAATTGCGTAACAAAATGTTATGTGTTTATTTCATGGTCTTTTATTGCAGAAGCCAATGAAAATTTTGAAAAATCATCTATTAAAATCAAAACATGCGAATTTTCAATATAAGATTTATTTAGAGAACCTACGATATTCATAAATATCTTCTCAAAGAATTTGAAGTAGTAGTCGTTATTACTATTGGCTCTCTGATAGTCTGATTTGGGGTTTTGTTGATCTGACAAACAGGTCATTTTCTGATAAATTTTCGTCTTTTTGCTCTTATTCTCTTCCATTTGAAATGTTGCAATATTTTATTGCGTGTGCGTGTAACTTCTTGATGACCACCGAGAGGATTTCCATCAAATTCTGAAATATTTTGTAGCTTATTTTCTTCCGTTAAATCATCGCGTGTGTATATTTAAATATACATAGAGTCACGGAAGGTGTATCTCAATATATTTCGTACGATCTCCCACTTAAGTTCATCTAAGTCACAGCCTAGACGTAGACAAGCAAGTTTAGTAATTTGATGTTGAATGTAAAGTGTCTTCAAATTTTGAAGGCTTTTGAAAAGATTTTTATAGTTTGGCTTTTGTCAGAAGAACTGTTTGATAAATAAAAGACAATGGTCTAAATTAGTAATTGCAATCTCCGTTAGTTGGTATTCTTGACGATTTTTTTCGAAATTCCAGCGCTAACCCAAGTCAGCGGATACACAATGACTTAAAGAGATGTCCGCATCTACAGAGAATAGATCTCCGGATTGTTCGATCACGTTTTTTATAGGACTCAACATAGCCTCATTGGCTTTCAGAAATGTTTGATATTCTCCCTTGTTATTTGCATCTAACGTTTTTTCTGGTCTATTTTGACTTTCTGGATTATCTTGAATTTTTGAATTGTCTCAAATTTTTTGATTATCATGAGTTTTTGGACCATTTTTAGTTTTTAAATTATTTTGATTTTCTGGATGAACTTTATGTTTTAATACAGTTTGTGCTCGAGTAGTGACCATCTGAATGCGGCTCAGTGCATCTGTATTGGTGTTGTTCACACCTGGTTTAAAATGAATGGTATATTGGTGCTCCTCAAGTTATAAATGCCAACGAGTCAATCTAGAATCTGGGTCTTTAATGTTGAACAGTCAAACAAGGGTATGATGGTCTGTTACTATGTTGAACTTCTATCTGATTAGATAAGGTCGGAATATTTTGATGCCCCATAAGATGTTGGTGAGTTCCTTTTCGGTAGTATTATAGTTGATTTTCGCTTTGTCGAGAGTACGTGAAGCAAATACGATTGGTAAAGCTTTTCCAATAAGCCTTTAGGAGAGTACACACCCAATAGCAAAATTACTTGCATCACAATTTAGATTAAATATCTTGGTGAAATTGGGAGACAGCAGAATTAGAACATTTATAAGAAACTCTTTCAGTGTTTCAACGAATACTGACACAAGTCACTCCATTTATACGGAACGTCCTTCTTTAACAAAACAGTGAGTGGTTTCACTATCTGTCCGTAATTCTTTATGAAACACCTATAGTGCACAGATAATCCGAGAAAGGACTTGACTTCTTTGAAATTCTTTAATATTGGAAAATCCTTAACACAAGCTACTTTCCAAATATCTGGTTTCACTCCTTCATCAGTGATGCTATATCGTAGGTACGTGACTTCCTTTCATAGGAATTCACATTTTAATACTGAAGTTTAAGACGGTACTGACGGAGTTCTTGGAATATTTTGATGAGTTTTTGCATGTGTTTTAATAAGTCTTTTGTATAGATAATGATATCATCTAAATACACAAAAGCTTTCAAACCGTTTAAACCAGTCAAGACTTTGTTCATTAGTCTTTGAAATGCACTTTTCAGTCCAAATGGCATACGTAAATACTCAAAATGTCCTTTATCTCTAGAGAATGTAGTTTTCTTCCGGGATTCGTGGGAATTTGGTGATATTTATGAGCTAAATCTAGAGTACTGTAGTACTTAGATTTTCCTAATTGATCGAGAATATCTATAATGTTTGTGTATGGAAATGCATCTCCTACAGTTACATGTGTAAATGGTATGGCTTCTTATGAATGGGTAATACGAGCTCTGATATTCTGATTTCATAGGCAACAGCTGTTGTAATTTTATCGCCTTTTAGGAAAATTATATCAGAATATTCTCTGCAGATTGTTTGTAACGAATATTTTTCTTTCGATTCCAGATAATTTGTACATAGGGCTTTTTCTAGTTTAATTATTTGATTTTAATCAACATAATTTTCTTCCTGAACACTGGAATGCATAGCATGTACGGAAACTTCTTCGAACTCCTTTTAATCGAGTTTCTCTAGAATTGGTGCTTTTATTCGAATAATTTCTTTTGTTGTTTTAATCAATGGTACCAAAATGTTTTTATTCTGAATTTCCGTAATTACATTGCTGCACAAAACGAAATTTTCAATTTCTTAGTTTACAATGAGAATTGTTTCATTTTCTTCCCGATTCTCTGCTTTGACCTCTAGAAGAATTTCTGCGCAAGATTCTAAAATTATTTCCGATTCATCCGGAATAATGACTTTATTTGTCTGATAATTCATAATAATTTCTTGGATATAGTTTTATTTCCGATTTGTACATTCAACTAAGTTTGCCCTAGTTTTGGTACAAGCAAATTATTGATTCCCTTCACATAATACATTGTATCTTCGTACACGATTGTCTGGTCACTGAGACAAGATATACTGATTAAGTTTACCTTATCTCCGATATTCAAAAGAAGCTTAGATGTTAAGCGGATTGTCTGATGAATTTGGAATTTGGAATGTCAGATGATTTTTTTCTAATTCTGCTTGAAAATAGTAGATTTTCGTTTACGATGTGTTTGAATTCACTCACCGGACGCATACCGCTAGAGTCTGGTCCTTGTTGGATTCCTGATTGGTTTAATTCCCTTTGAATTTGCATAATTCCTTTTTCAACAATATTTTAGCAAATGTCTCGGTTTTTCAAATATAAACAATTATATGTTCTTTACTGATGTAGTTGCGGACACTGATTTCTGGACTGGTCTTATATAACAACTTCTACAACATTTTACCACGCGTACTATTTTTCCGCAATTGAAACATGTTGGCTTTTTAGAACCTGATTTGTACCTGATTGCTGTGAAGATTTATAGAGCTTCTTTGTCTCTTCGTTTAAGGTTCGAACTCGCTCCTCTTCTCTAGCTGCTTGAATGGCTTTCAATATAGGAGGATTTTGAGCTTTTATGAAATTCTTTAATAAATACTCTAATCGTTTGTTTTTCATACTTGTTTTAAGAGCTTGTGCAATTTCCCACTATTTTCCATCTATTTCCTGTTTTAATATTGATATATAGCTGTTCAATTTAATTCGCGTAAAAAACTATGTCTTCTCCGAATTTCAACTTAGTCGATTATAATTCCGAAAAAAGATATATTGTGGTGTGTTGTGGCTCTAACGCTAATTTAAGTGTATCTTTTAACTCCTGCCAACTGACTATTATTTTGAATTTTACAGCCTGATGTGCCTTGCCAATTAGTCTTATTTGAATGCCCCTAAGTAATTTTTCTTTAATAGATTCTTACGTACAAGTTAGTGCAAACTCGCACTTTTCTAAAAATATTTCCGTATTTTCTTGTTTGTCTTTTTCCTAAATGACTGGGATAATATTTTCAATGCTAACTCTAGTCCGATTGTTTGGCCAAATGACTCATTACTCATATTTTTTTGTGGGTATCTGCTCAATAGTCTGTTGGATTGAACCTCAATAATATAGGTTGCCATTCCTTTATTACTACTTTGATGGTGCAATGATCCAGCCTGTCCTCCCTCTACATTCACTAAACCATTTTACATCGCATCGTTTGTTTGATTTTTTTCATTCTCCACGACGTCTTCTCATATGGTTTGGTTTAATAAATGTCGATTAAGTTGATTGTCTGCAGCTAGTAAAACACTGTTGTACCCAGCGTATGAACGACCTTTGTAATGGATTAAAGGACTTGGTTGTTAAAATGGATAATTATTAAACAGATTTAATTATTCAAATGTGTTGTTTTATATGTAAAATTTTAAACTAATGAAATATATTTATTTCTCTATTGAGTTAGAAGTTCTTGTAGTACAATTATTCTAAGTCTTCAGAATATTATGATTTTAATTCGTAAATATTCTAAGTCCAAATAACTAAACAGGTCGAAATTATTCTAAGTCCATTTAATTTAGAAACTAAATTGGCGTGAAAGTGCTCGTTGTAGCCCGGGAATATCACATTTGAATACGATTTGTTTCTGGCTCCCTTATACATGGGCTACTCCTCCAATCTGGCACGTTTGTCACTACGACAAAAGTTGCCGAGTCCCTTGCTTTTTCGTGCACGTGCCGATAATCAGCTGGACGTAGTCATCCCATACATTGTTGCAATTCCTAATATTTCATTTTATTATATTGTTCGAATAAAAATATTATAATATAATTATCATATAATACCATCTAATGTACTATAATATATGTCTACATAGTAAAATATAATATTACCACGATTCAGTTTTATAGCCCTAGGATAATTAAATACTCTTCTCCGAATTGCTTAAAGAACGACTTAAGTCTCCATTAGTCAATAATTTTTTATCATTAAAATCACGACTGTATAGTGTTTGGTTTATAATTTATGTAATCGTTTTTGATGATCCAAAATATAAGTTGTAAGTGAATTAAATTATTAGTTATGCACTTATTTACTGGTTACTAGTAGTATGTTTTAGACGATTCTGGGTCCGCCGCAAATCCCGTAAATCCCATTACCCCGCCCAGCCTATGGTCGCGTACGTGTCCGATTATCCACCTCCCCTCCCTTCCAAGCCTATCACGTACACGCCATGCCTTTTTCCCTTCCCTTCCATATATACTTATGCCATACGTGACAGGCATCCTTCATTCCCTCTCATCCATACTTTTCATAAACGTGCCAGGCCTTCCCCTCCCCTCCATATCATCTACATTCCAATATGCCTATCACTTACATGCTAAGCCCCCCCCCCCC
>JACXSJ010001218.1:34199-78945 GCA_014851325.1 Pentalonia nigronervosa | reverse complement strand
CATGATAAATGGTTAAATTATATCTTATAGCTTAAAATCTTATCATAATATATTCAATGCCAGCGCAAGGTTTTGCGGGACCCGGGGCAAGTAAAAAATGTGGAGCCCTCATTCCTATCTTTTACATTATATTCCCTTTCTAAATCAACTATAGATTTAATTAAAAAGGTAATTTTGTCCATCGATTTTAAAATAGATAATTATTGTACATTAAGTATGTAAATTAAATCAAAACAATCAATGATAAATGTATTATCATATTATTTGCATAGAAAATAAACTTATTACCTTAATCATTATTATAAAATATCAAAATACAATTATTATTAATAATTACTTTTACTACTTAAATGTATAATAACTAATAGATAAGTAATAACTTTAATTTATAAAGGAAGTTTAAAAAAAATAAGTGTACTGAACAATTTATAATATTTTAAATACATAATGCATTGTTAAAGTAAAATACGAGTCTCAAATCGTCAGTTTTATGGCAACACGTACATTAATTGAACTTGAAGACTAATATACGTGTACAACTACAAAATGATGCATTAGCTGATGGTTTTGCAAAACAATTGTTGAACATGGGGAATGGGAAATAGCAATCGATTAATCAACACAATGCATCACATAGCCAACAAGTTCGTGTAAAATTGCAGCCACCGATGAGTTAATTGACAAAATTTCATAAATTATCATTGGTTCAGTGCACAGGGCTTTATTAGCAGCCAAAAACAACGATGTAAATACAACTAATGTCAACATTTAAAACGGAATTCCAAGCGACGCGGTAACGTACAAGTCCATCGATACAGTAATAAATCAAGACAAAGTTCTCAATTATCCAACTGAATTCTTAAATTCACTTAATTTGCCAGGCATGCCACCGCATGTTCTAACATTGAAAATTGGTGTGCTCATCATTCTTCTAAAAAACATTAATCCACCATGACTCTGCAATGGCACCAAGCTTTCGGCAAAAAAGTTGATGAACCAGGCTTTTATTGAAAAAGCTGATGAACAACATTATTGAAGCTACAATTTTAAACGGAAAATTTAAAGGCGAAGATGTACTATTACCACACGCCACAATGATTCCAATAAATATGCTATTCGAATTCAAACGTTTGCAGTTTCTAAAGTGACTTGACTTTGCAATGACCATCAACAAAGCACAAGAACAATCGCTACAAGTATGTGGACTGAATTTGTAAAATCCATGCTTCTCACATGGACAGCTGTATGTGGCCTTCTTATGCATTGGAAAACCTTCTAATTTATTTGTGTACGCACCAGAAGGAAAAACAAATAATATCCAAAAACACATTAATAAATAGCATTCAATCGAAATCATGAATTGTCAGACTTTTATTGATAAAACGAATAAAAATACATAATGATCCAAAATAAATTGAATATTGTTGTAACGATATATCTACTATTTAATTAACCTACGATTTATTACTTGGTATATTTTAACCGTTATATTATAAAATAAAACAATTATTCATATAGAGTTGGCATTGTTAATTTTTTTAATGAGCAATTTTAAAGTGCACGGGATCAGCTAGTACAAAATAAATTAAAACATCCATGAGCTATTGCCGACAAAATATATTTTATTTGTATGTATTTGAAAGTTGAAATTAGTTTGTTCAAAATAACAAATATTCAGATTTAGGTATTTATTCTTAATAGTTATTACATTTACTTTTAAATAATATTTTACCCAAGTCTGCAAATATTATTATTTTATGAATCATATTATTAGATGTTAGGTACACCTCCTGTAGCCGAATTGTCGATTCCGCATTCATTTGTGCCTCTTTGGATTTTGAAAAGTCCATTATGTCCCCATTCATAGCCCCAAGAGTTGACCATCAACCAATAATCTACATCATGATCAACACCCCATCCAATTAGCTTAACAGAATGTCCTCCTAAATATGTAGCATTATCGGTTTTCACGTAAACACCTGTAGCATACAAAATTCATAAACACACATTCAATTGTATAACATTTATACTTTAAAATAAATTATTGATGAAATCTATAAACTAACCACTTTTGTAAGACAAAAAGTCATCGTATACATCGAAAGATGTTTCGATTGGCCCGTAAGCTTGCACGTCCTTTTGAATAGACTCGAATTTAAGGTGATACGCGTCTCTTGCTATTAGAAATATATATATTATTATATATATATAATAATAATTGTAATAATCAGTTTATATAAATAATAACGAAATGTTAATTATGTCAATATAATATTATCAGTTACTTCACACTTACTATTTACGTGATCGTTGTTATAATCGATTGTCATGTCACCATTGCACTTTTTGTTACATTTATGATTACCTTCTGGTGGTTGTCTATCACACGAGTCTTCTCCTTCTTGATGGTGAAGACAAGGTGGAACTTGATATGGTTGACATCCCTACGTAATGTAATAACAATAATGATTGTTCTATAAAGTATCTAAGCGTTTTTATAAATTACATCGGTAGTATTGAAGTCGCCACCGGAGACCACACCGTGTCTTTTGAAATATTCCCAAGCTTTGATCGGGTTACCTCCATTACATCCTAATCCACAAGTATGGCAGCAAAATGTTAATTCTTCGGCGGACAAGAGTTGATTATATTTTCCATTAGTAGCTACGCACAACCTGTCTGCGAATGCCCCAGTAGTGCCAAAAGCCTGTTGTATGTCAATGATTAAAACGGATATTATATTGAAATGCATTTCTTTCAATTTGTATACAGTATTTTCGAAAAATAAACTCTTAAATTTACCCAACATGAACCGCAGTTTCCTTGATCGCGGACTGCGCCAATCGTATGGCAGTGGCGCCAGTATTTTCTTGCATCAAATTTATGGTGAATTCTATTGCTTGATACATACGAGGGATCACTGGTTTTGTACGGGCCATTTGTTTTAGCAGCAGTTTCTACTCCTCTAGATCCCAATAATCTCAAAATCGCTTCTTTCGGTGTATTTGGATGAAAATTTTCACCAGCCTATAATTATACTATCGTTTGGTTAATTGCCTAACTTTAGAGCCACCGAGATAATAAAAACTAAAATAAGGTGAAAAATTAGAGAAATGCTGACTACCTATAATCTATTAAATTTATGAATATCGTATTTTCAATTATTAATTGATAATTTAAAAAATAAAATATCAAGGTGTCAAAAACTACTTAACTAAAATAAAAAATAAATTATTGCATTAAAACGACGATTCTAAGTGGAAGTGGTATATCAGCCTTTTATCATATTAATATATTGGTATTAATTATAATAAAAATGTATTTAACTAAAATTACACAATACCTATACAACTTATGAGAAATATTGTATTCAAATTTCAAATTTTTTGATAAAACAAAAATTTATTTATTGATAATAATTGAAAAAAAAATCTTAAGTATCATATGCTTATATAAATAACTCAAAAAGTATCAAACATTTTAATATTTTTTCATAAATAGTAAAAGGCCATATATTTATTTGGTGAAGTTTTGTCAAGAACTGATTTTACCGAAATTCCCGTTTTTTTTTTTTTGTTATTCTTAACTCTTTTACGGGTTAACTGCCATGGATTTTTTTAATGTTTATAGCATGTTGCTAAGTGTACCATTTCTGGTACACGGCTGAACATTATTATCGAGCCACATGTACCATTTAATGTACATTCGATTCATTGACATTAGTAACACCATGCGCCAAAATGGGTATACGTAAATGTGATTTTCCTATCAGTTATGTTTGTGTGGCCTCCTAGTAATGTTTAAGTAAAAATAGCAAAACAAATTTATGATTTTTTAACATTTTAATCAATATTTTTTATTAATGACATGATACTATAACATAATTATTAATTACTATTTCTATTAATTACAATATTTTTTTATAATTTAATTTTTATTTTATTTTGTAACATAATCATTTTTTGTATGTATGATTACGAAAAAAACAATCCAAACAAAAGTACGAATCACATTTAGGACAAATCGTTGATACGCGAGAGGTTTTCTTTCTTGCTATCTGCGTTCCTGTATAAAAAAATTATTTAAGTAATAAAATATAACAATTATGTATAATATTACCTTCTGTCCGAGTAATGTATTTGTAGCAGTTATTACATCGACCTCTTTTTTTTTTGTTTATCAACTTATGTTCGTCACATGGTTCTAGAACTTTTGGAACTTCTAGAACACTGTTTGATTGCTGAATTAATCCATTAATAATGTCGTCTTTGAACTGGGTAATTGTCTTAGAATTTTCTGTGACTTCTTTATAAACACTAAAAGCATTCAATAATGATGTGTTGCAAATAATATCCATAGCAACTATACGGTACCACTCCACATCTCTTCTTAGACAGCTATTATAAAATCCCATTTGATCACTTAAATCGATGTATCCCTTACCACGGTTATAGTCGATAACAACTTTTGGTTTTATTTTAGTTCCTCTTTTAGTAATGACTTCTCCATCGTGTTTGAATGTTTTGTACTTATCATAAGAACATCTCTACGGTCTCTCCATTTTAGTACCATAATTTCACGATCACTCTTTTTTGCAAATATTTCACCACTGTTAAGTTTTTTTTGTATTACATCTTTAGAACTGCGTGTAATTTGAGATTCTGAGCGAAGCAAGTAATGTATTGATTTTACAATGAAGAGTGTTTTTTTTAAGTTTTATTTTTTTTGTATCCGTCATCACGTTTAAGGGCAGTAAAAGTGCTTACATTTTCTTTATCAGCATCTTTTCCGTTAGGAAATTGAAACTAGTTATAACTATGAGCAGACAAAAGTAAAAAATTCCCTATAGTCTTCAAACGCGTCGAGAAAAACAACTAAGAGAAAAACGGGAATTTTTAAGCGAAGATAATTTTTGAAAAAATCAATATTGTTTTTTGATGTAACACCAAAAGTAACGACAGTAGATATATGAAATTTTCACAAAATATTTATATAACCAATTTCTATACGCAATAAATTTTTCAATATATTTTGACTATTTTTTAAACTATTTATAGGCATAATCAATTTTCGGGTTTTTTTTTAAATTTTCAATCAGTCAAATAACTTAAATAAAATGTAATACAAAGTTCTTCATAACTTTTTATAAGTGAAAATAAAAAAAAAGTTGAGCGTAAGTCTCCAAAAGTTTTTTATAAGCGTCTAAATTTAAAATGTTGACAAAATACGTAAAAATCACGAAAATGTGCAGTATTTTTTTAATTAGAAAATTCATAAAAAATGTTGTATTTAAATCTAAGATTTGAAAATTCAACACAAGATTTTTAATAAGTTTTTCTAACTTTCTTAAAAAGAAAAAGTTTATCGGAAAGTCAATCTAATTTTTATGAGTGTTTAAAATTAGACATTGGATATTCATTCGTTTTCTCCGTGCACGATTTTCTGATTTTAATGTAATTCAAAAAGGAATAACTGTAGTAAACATTTGTAAATTTCACTAAATGTTTAGATTGTCATTTTATATACACCATGTAGCGAGATAGACACGGCGAACATATCAAAGCAAATATTTTGCGAATGCAATTTGGGAGAAGCAACCATTCAAACTAATTTCATACAAATAGAAGGATTAAATGAACGAGGAATAATCGGAGCAGATGTTCTGAATAAACATAACGCTCAAATTGATTTTTCCAGTAAAATAATACAATTACAAATTCACGAAAAAAATTATGACATACCATTTTCATAAAAACAAGCTAGACCAATGAGAAAAGAAGAAACAGTACAAGAGATCACTATCGGCGATAAATAAGAAGTGAAAGACGAAGAAACCATACAAACCAACGAAGAAGAAAGAAAACAATTTGGCTTGGTCTTAGGAAAATATGAGAAAATATTTTTGAACAGCCCAGAAAAAATTCGAGGACACGAGGATCAAATACGGATTATTCCAGAAAAACTGATATTCCAAAGACCATATCGATATCAAAAGATCAGAACAAACAATTTCCAAAATACGAAATAGAACAACAAATATTATTGAAAGAACAAAAGCGATCGTCATCCGATGATAAATAAATCCATAAATTGTTCCTATTGTATAAAGGACCATATACAATAAGAATAGTCAGAGGAAACAATACAATAACCGCTGTCGACTACCAAGGAAAAATTATAAAAAGCAATGTAAAAAATATCAAACTCTATCATAGGTTAGGTTAGGTTATCATAACGAAGTACCCTAGACCACCTACTATCCAGTTTTCACTCACGCTACAATTATATAAAATCAGTGAGAACCCCCCCCCTCCCCAACCAATCTAAACCAACGGAAAGTATAAAGATTCAAAACTAAAATGAGGAGAACCAATTTCGACCATGCAAATCACTAATAACACACCAACTTTGACTGATGATCCATCAAAGGAAACCCATATCAGCAAGCGAGCATAAAAGAGGACATTATGGTCATATCGTCAAAAATTAGCACGAAATACCAAAGCACAGCGTAGGAAGAAAGGAATAGCCGAATGAGGAATAGAATGGAGTTAAATACCCATACCAGATCGACGGACAATGCAATATTTTAACTCTATTTTTTTTTCTTGAAAAGAAAAAAAATCGAATATAAAAAGAGGACAATATAACGATACAGCCACGGCGAAGTCATAGTTACAGCCGTAAAAGTGACCGCCAACCGTATAGCGTATTACCCTACGTCCGCCAGTACTGACGCTCCACCCGTGGATAAGCGCAGCGACTAACCCGTTGGACGCACACGTTCGTGCCATAGATAACCACACTAAATGGCGCACGGAGAGACCAATCATTACCAGCGCGAGGTACCACTATCATGTCACACAACCATATAATATAAAATCACATCCAGTGGTACATAGTCTATAGAACCCAATTATCAACTGATACCAGAAGAGTAATGTATCTTTTGACACATCTCTTTTGAGATCAAGATACCACCAAATACCATACATAACTGTATGAAGGTTAACGGGGTTCTACTAACCCCCATCAACCACAGAAGTAATGATATATGGCCAACAGCCAGCCATATTACCTACAGCCTTCCCAGTATTGACTGGCGATACGGCAAGGACAAAGGTGTTTTCGGTACTGGATACGTATTTCCATATCATACTTTGCCTAAATTCACCTCCTCACGTATCGTCGAGCCACCGTACCGCCGTATCCGCCGGACCCTCAATTCCCACATCGGAGATTTCCGTGAGTTATCAAAATCGCACTATCAATATACAGATGATCCTAATTGTACGACATTTACATATGTTAAAATCACTGCAAATGATACATAATAATAAAAGAAAATAATGTATGTATGTATGTATGTATATCTATAAGTACAACCATTGTATATAATATTACGAAATAAAGATAACCATTTGTTCAACCTGCAATCAAATAGAATTGTCATTCCGGTTACAACCAAAAAAATTTTAAAATAATTTTACAATTTTTAAGCTAATTTTAGGGCTAAGAATTTTTTGATTTTTTCAAATTTTTTTTCTTTAAATATCTATAAAAAAATTCCGTTGGGTCAAAATTCTTGGAAATTTAATATAAAATAAGTCGTTAAATTAGCAAATTAAAAATAATAAAAATACTTAGGCACAATATTATTTTATAAGCATTTAAACTTTAAATTTTGACCGAAATTCATCATTGAACATTTGAAAATTATTTTGTAGTTAAAAATTCATAAAATGTTCAGTTTTATAACTAAGGATTAAAAATTTAAAACAAGAATTTTCATAAATTATTCTAAATGCGATTTTAAAAATATTTAAAATACAAATGTACACTTTTATTTTTATGCGCTTTTTAAGTTCAAATTTTGACGAAATTAGATATTTAAATGAAAAATAATGATGTTATTTATTTCGTTGTAATTTAAAAATATTTTTCATGAGTGCTTGAAATTTTTAAAGTATAATATTATATTTTATACACTCAATTAAATTTTTAAATACAATGTTTTCTACAAAAATTAATTCAATCTACTGTATTAGTGAAATTAGTTATTTTAAAATACCCTTAATTATGTCGGCTGACAGACAGTCTTCCCTCTGAATCGTTTTTTGTATACAATGATTTATATTATTGAATATTAATCTTACACGTCCAAGAAAGTGACCCACTCGATACTTACTGTACAGCAGAGTGGATTATTTTTAGTTTAATATAATGTACTGCTTGCAATGCTACATGTTTAATATTAAAATTCTCGTATCTTGCATTTTTTTACGTTTGATATCCAAAGTACTAATTAAATGCACTTTTCTATCAAAGGAGGAAATTAGGAAAATGTTAAAATTTGAATTATTTTAACTGTTATGATGATAATAACAAAAAAAAAAAAAAATAAATAAAAAAAATAATACACATTTTAAAATTATTATTTTTTTCAATCCGTTTAGAATCTAAAAATTTAAGTACATTTTTATTAGCATATTTCTAGGAAGTATATCTAATTGTTTTATATCATTAGTACTATATAATAATGTCATATCATGAATATTAGAAATTCCAGGTGCACATTTATTATTTTTATAAATATATAATCATGTAGGTGAGAAATTTTTATCAAGACTCCCTGCCATTCTCCACTGACATTGCTTAGTTAGTAGGTTAGGTAGGGTAGGTTTGTTTTATGTACAGTTAAAAGTAATAATTAATAAACTCATAAATTTATAAATTTCAAATTATATGGTAAAATAAAAATCTTCAACAAAATAATAGCTTTATCAGTCGATTTTAAATATTCTTCACGGATATTTTGTATTAAATACATTATATTCCTAGTCATAATGATTGTATAAATTCAAAATATATTGTTAAAATGTGCAAATGTAATAGAAATACAATTGTTTAGAGCAAAAATATGAATTAAATACTTTGTGAATTTTTGTTTGTATAAATATTGTGTAACATTTAAATTTAATAATAAATCATTATATATTTATTTTACTATTAATAATTTAATTTTCTAATATTAATATGTAAATAATAATATAAATATTTTGATATCTTTTCCCAAGAACATTACTTGTATTATATTACAATAAATGTCATAATTCATAAAATTATGTCATTTGTTATTACCGATTATTATTATCTATAATAAGTAAATACCAACGTATCGTAAAGCTTAATATAGGAGTAAATGTTTTGAAAATTTCATTGTGTTAAAAAAATTATAACTTAAGTAATGAGGAAAAGTTTCAAATCCCTACGGTTAATATTTTATTTGTATTTAATGTAATAAATGAAATTGTTTGAGGAATAATCGTAATTTTATCAAATTTTGTTCAAATGCTTGTAAAAAAAAATTTTCTGAAATATTTTCGATATTTTTTAATTGCTTTGTGAAAAATTATGAGAAACACTGTAGACATTTAGTTTTCAAACTTTTTAACTTTCATACGTGTACTTTATTTTATTTAATAGTAGTTAATTAACTAATATATTCGTAAAAAATCATCAACTAATAAATAGTGTTTATTCCTACCAATTATTAAAATTAATAAAGCATTGTTAGTGCCTACTATACCCAGGATATACCTAGGTTAACCAAATAACAACTAAAATTTAATTTCTCGTGGACCATGTCGTATAATTACAATAAATACAATTTAAAATGACGCCATTACATTTTTGCAATTCTGTAAAATTCTTTATGCATATAATGTATACTAAATGTATTTATAGATCCTGTATCGTATACTGATAATAATAGTAAACGTTAGTAATTACAGGTATATTATATACAGTATACGACGCTTATAAGACTCACATTGGAACCAATATAAAGTGAGTCTTATAACCGATTGAATCTTATAAGCGAAGTTGGAGAAAAAACGAACAACAATTTTAATTAATTAATAATTTTATTTTGCTACCTACTTTTCTTATTACATTTTAGATATTATTAAATAATTATAAATATATAGTACATACATGTACATATTATTAATTAAATACATATACATATTAACTTCCAAAGATTTTAAACTTTTAAAAATTTGAAATTTGATAAAATGTATTGTGCATACGTAGTATATGTCACAATTAAAAATCAATACTAAGTAATAATCAACACAAAAGTTTATTTTCCAAGATTTTTCGTACGAAATTTGAGTCTGATAACCATAGAGGTGAATCTTATTTCTATTATTTTTTAAGGAATTTAGACCATTCCAATCGACCGAACCTTATTTCCGTGAATTTTATAAGTGGCGTCTATTGTATATACGAATAAATGTAAATATTAAAATTACTTACCTTCCATGTTTTAGCGATGCTGTTTATTTCATCAATGTAATCGTGTGATAAAAATGATGCTTGTTCTGTTGAGTAAGCACTGAACAAAATTATGGAAATTAAAACTATAATTTTAGCCATGATGGTAAATAATAATGCACAAATTTCCAAAAGAACAACTTAATAGTTGACTATACAACTAAATTAAATAGGACCGTTTCGTACCATATATATATATATATATATATATATATATATATATATATATATATATATATATATATGTGTGTGTGTGTGTGTGTTATGTCCAAATTGAAGTAGGTATATTATGTAAGCCTGTTTGATTATTACGATTGTTTCGTCGATTATTGGGAAAATAGGGCAGATCCTTTCTTCAAGCACAACTACTATTATTTAATTTATTAATCTTTTTAACTATTTCGATATTCGAGCAGCCAAACATTTCATTAAAAAAAATGATTAATTAATCAAATATTTCGATTATTTCATACATTTGACAATCTATTGGGCATTGTGACAATCAAAACTGTTATATAAATATTCATTTTAGATAATATTACGTTATATTTATAATTCTGAAAATTTCTGATTACAATTTATATTAATATGTAATCATAAGGACTTTTGATTTTAATAAAACGTATTTAAAAAAATTTAAATTCCAAGTATTAGACTCTAAGCGAAGCGATAAATTTATTTTATATTTGTATATCAATTAATATAAAACGTATTGATACCTAGTATTTTTTGTCAAGTGATTGTAAATAAGGTTCAGCCGTATTTTATATGTGTAACATATAATTATTTTTACAATAACTATATTTATGTAAACACTTAACAATTAAATAAAATATAATAGAACGACTTAAATTTCCATTAGGCAATAGTTATTAATCATTAAAGTTACGACTGTATAGTGTTTAGTTTTTGATGATTTAAAAACGTAAACATACTAATTAATAAGTTATTGTAAATTTAACTGTGCACCTACTTACTACAAAAAAATACATGCACAAAAAATGTCTAAAAAGTAAATATATAGTCATATAGAAATATATTGAAACTTAAAATTTTAAATTCTAAGCTTAGTGAAAATTGCATTTCAGGTTCTGCATTTATGTTTTTTAGTGTTTTTATGTCGTTACATTTTAACCATCCACATCGTGAGATCTAGTTAACACTTATAAAATCATCGAAAATAAAAAAAAATCTTGAACTTTTTAAAATAATCAGAAAAATTAACGAAAATCAGGAGGAAACGTAATCATTTATTAAACATCAGTTATTGACTACATAGATTTTGTTTATGCTGTAATTATTCAGAAATACGAAGGTCGGCAAATAGGTACCACTCAGCAGTACAGTAGATGTCGAGTGGATCATTATTATAGATGTGTAAAATTTGAATTTAATGAAGTAAAATCATTGCATACTATAAACGATTTCAATCGAAGACGGTCTGTCAGACTACATTACTAAGTAAATTTTATAATATTATTTCTGTTAAAGTAATTCATTTTATTAAATAGTACAGTAGATTGAATATTTTTTGACGAAAACATTGGATTTTAAAATGTCATTGTGTATTTAAAATATAATAATAAAGTTTCGAGTACCAACAAATAATATTCTTAAATTACAACAAAATAACTAACATCGTTATTCTTCATTTAAATATCTAATTTCGACAAAATTTGAAATTAAAATGTCTATAAAAATCAACCATGTAATTATATATTTTTCATTTTTTTTAGTTAAACTATTTACTACTTACCGGCAACTTTATTATACATTTTTAATCCTTGGCTATAATAATTGAATATTTAATATATTTTTAAATACATAATAATTTGCAAACATTCGAGATTTTGATGAATTCTGTCAAAGTTTCAATTTTAAAATATTATAAAATAAACGGCTTTTGAAAAAATTTTAAAGTTTTTTTGGTAGAGCAAAAAAAAATACTACATTGTAAAATCAATACATTTATTATTTATTCGGAATCTAAGACGTTATATTTTCATCATAATATACTAATTATTACTACCGTTTAATGTTGATACAATTTATGTTTCTCCGAGGAAAAATCTTAACAGTTGAATATAAATATTAAAGTTAGGTTAATCATAAGGTATTTTTACTGTTATTTAAAAATATTACAATTATAGTTATTTTTATATACATTTAAAGTTCAAATTATACGTCTTTCGCGCTTAGAATAGTTTTTTCAAATATATATATATATATATATATCAATAGTTTAATATTAAATAAACATCTAACACATAACAGTTGCCTACTTCATAACGATGATGTAGGTACACTTGAAACCTATTGAACAGCAAAAATTAATTTCTTGGTTTTCATATCCCGTATTTAATGGGATTTACAAAAAATTAATAGGTATCTTTAAGTAATATAAGAATTTGAAAAGTAAACAGAACAATTTACATTTTACTTAAATTTCCATTTTTCAGGTGAAATTTAAGCAATTATAAATTCAGCATTAATACCTACTTTAGTATCGGGAATTTCTAAATGCAATAGTTGTCAGTTTTATCTATGCTAGTCTTTACAGTATAGTTTCTACTGAGTACCTATATATATATACATATTAAATCAATATAAGAAACCTATAAAACATTTAATTTAGATATTATTAAATTTTGAGGACTTACCTATAACATCCTATATGAATATAGTATATTTATACTACTAGGCAATAGAATTATTAGTTTCTGAACAAATAATATTTTAGTTTAACATTAACAATGATTTAAAACTATATTAACTCGTTTTGTTTTATGTATATTCATTCGATATTTTCATTTCACATTATCATAAAACTCGTGTATTTGACGGAAAACTTGAAATTGTAATACAGGGTTTCTTATAAGTTCAAATGCTCAATTTCAAAAATGTATGTTTATAATTTTTTTTTAAATAAATGTTAAAACTTTTAAAGTTTAAATGTTAACAAAATTCGTCAAAATCACCAAAGTATTTTAATTATTTTGGCGTTAAAATTCATAAAATGTTAACACCTTAGGCCTAACAAATACATACAAGATAATTTATAAGTTTTTTTTTTACTAAATAATAAATACGAAGTTAATAAATTGAAAAATTTGAATTACCCTGGTGTATAATAAATAAATAGTTATTGTACAACAACATAGTATAGTAGTGAATTTTTCAATTTTTTTTTCATCAATCTATTAATATTTTTAGTTTGATATAAAATTTGGTTAATTGACTCATCTTCTTCAATTAGTATGTTTAATTTTATTATTAATCAAGTATTATAATTGAATATTTAGAATTATTATTTTATCTGGTCCTTGTTTGGGAAAACGATGCAAATGTGTAAAAAAAAAAGTGTGTACTTGAACATATAAACATAACTATGATAAGGGTATAATTAGAAGGGATACACATAAATATTATTTTAAAAAAAGAAGGAATCCTCCCCGCAGCGACCCTCTCAATTAGGGCACTTACAACTATAACATATGAATATATTTTATTTAAAATATCGTGCTAATGATGATTGCAATCGCCGAATAATATTTTAGATTATAAGTTTTTCATAAACCATCATCCACCTTTGTTTATGTACATCGCACCTATACAAAGTATATAGGTATAATATTTATTCTATCACCAAAAATCATTATTAGGTATATGTCATATGGTGCCAAAAAACAGTAAAAACTATTGGTCACAAGATTTTATATGCTTACGTCGCAGCTTCTTTATTTTTTGAAACGGTTCGTACACTTTTATAAAATAGTCGTTAATGTTGTATAAGATATGAGATTATAAAAACTTTTTAGGCATTTTTTCGAATAATTATGAAAACTAACCTTTTAAATTTATACTAAAAATTTAATATTCATAATCATATAAATACTGCCATAGGGTTTATTATTACAAGCTGATATCATTGTAAAAATAAATAAAAACCAGATGATATTGAAATTTATGACTTTAAATTCCGTTATTGTAATTATATTTGATTCATTGCAGGTTGACATTGTATACATGTCGTATAATAATACTACAATTTATAGTTTTATACAACAATAATAAATGGGTGAAGTAATATATATATTATCATTCGCAATAAAATATTATGCGTTTTAAACTGAAGGCACGCCTGCTGTGGGTGAACCTTCAATTCCACATTCGTTTGTGCCTCTGAGTATTTTAAACATCCCTTCGTCGCCCCATTGTTCGCCCCATGAATTGACCATCAGCCAATACAGTGTACCATCTTCTTCGCCCCATCCGATCATTTTAACTGCATGTCCTCCAAGGTACGTTGCATTTTCGGTCTTTTGGTAAACTCCTATAAAAATTGTATTTTTTATATACATGATGGAAATATTGTAAATATAAAATTGCATGACAATGCTATTATGAAAAATGATATTCATAAGTTGACTGCTACGCCCATTTCAGTGTGTTTCCATATGGACCACAGCATATTTTTTTAAGATTTTTATTTGTTAATTAATTAATTCTTAGTCATAAATCTAACTTATATCATAAAATGTGTCAGTTCACCTGTAGAATGTAGAAGTTATAATGGATCTTCACTAACAAAAAGTATGTGAATCACAAATTTTTTGCTTTTAAGAGTCTTTTTGACCCCTCAAATAAATTAAAAAAAATAATCTTAAAAAGAAATGAAATTCAATTGTAAAATATTCACGAAATAATTAAATCGCCAATTCTGGTAGCCTAATTTAGTGTTTTATTATCAATAATTAGATAAATTAAAAAAAAAAAAACTTACCGGATTCGTAACTTAAAAAGTCACTGTAAACGTCAAACGAAGCCTCAATGGGTCCATACACCATCGTGTCTTTTTGCATGGTAACATTGCTTAAGTAATATGCGTCTTTCGCTACATGTACATACAAATTATTTTTGTGAATATTTACACAACCAAGTTCTTGATTAGATTATGGTCATTTTGATTTACTTTTGTAATGGCCACTCTTGTAATTGACCGAATTGTCACCATAGCATTTCTTCGAACATTTGTGATTATGTTCTCTTGGCTGTCCTGCGCATGAATTATTTCCTTCGTCGTCTCTCACACATGGTGGTACTCTGTACGGTTGACATCCCTATATTATAAAATATGATATTTTAAATTTGTAGATCTTAAAAAGTTGAATGTGTATATAAATGTTTTCTGTTAAATTATTCAAATAACGTATTGTTATACAGTATTTCGATATAGTTTCGACAGGTCGGTAGTCTTATAAATATATTTATTATTTTACATCAGTAGTGTTGTAATTGCCTCCGGTGACAACGCCGTGTCTTTTGAAATATTGCCAAGCTCTCAATGGGTTACCTCCATTACAACCAAAACCACATAAGTGACAGCAGAACGTTAGCTCTTCGGCAGATATGAGTTCGTTGAAATCTCCATTCGTCGCTATGCACAGTCGATCAGCGAACGCTCCGGTGGTACCATGTGCCTAAACGTTAAATCAATTCAACAACATATTATAATATAATTTATCAAACGTTGTTAGTGAGTAATTGTACAACGGTATTCGGTTCATTACCCAACAGGATCCACAATTTCCTTGATTACGGACTTGCCCGATTGTATCGCAATAGTCCCATTCTAATCTTGCGTCAAAAAATTCTGGAATTTCACCATCTTCCATGTACAATTCATCATTTTCCTTAATTGGACTTTTAGGAATGCCTGGGAATTGTTTTGAGCCTAATAACCGAACGATTTGTTCTATGCTTGTATTTTCGGGAAAATTTTGTTTAGCCTAAAGTACAATAATAATTTATTATTAAATTGTTATAACTTATATGTATATTAAGTATATTATGCTATACTTTTATTTAATTGTAAAATTAGCACTATTTGCACTATTAGTAAAATTAGCAACTAATTTGCAAAATTAGTTTACTTGTGCGTCAAGCATGGTATTAAAAATAGTTTTAACGTAATATAATCTTTATAAATAGTAATATTTATTACACATTTATGTACATATATTATTATGCGTCATAATAAATTGATGTTAAATTTAAATAAGTTTATATTGAAATAGGAATATTTTGATTCTTACCTTCCAAGTCTTAGCATTTTCGTTGATTTTATTTATATACTCTTTATTTAAGAAATGTGTTTGTTCTGTAAGGTATACACTAAGTAATACCACAGATATCAAAATTATGAATTTAGCCATTATATTATGAGAAATAAAAAAAGTTTAATAACTGGTCATACATGTACGGTGGATCAATATAATAACATTATAACGAAAAGTGTATTTGTAGATAATTTATATAGTTTTCCTACAGCTTATTTCTACGTTATGACTCATGTAGGTATATATTATTATTTGATGTACACACTTAACTTGTATGAGTAAGAAAACACTTTTATTATAATTAAGTTTTCAAAATCTTATCGATCTTCTTTTATTTAAACAATACTATCAGTTGTACTGTATTACATTATTAGAGACTGTTTATAATTATGTTAATGGATTCTCAAAACGTAAAAAACGATTAGATAATTATTTCCCTATGGGTTATTCTCTCTCGCTAGTATGATCTTTTTTTATTTGAAAAATATTAACAGCCATTTTTATATTACCTTAATTTATTTTAAATTTAATTTATGATTGAGAAAATTTGACAGTTAATTAGTAAGTGATTTATGTCACATCCGCAGTTAGGGATGAATACTCTTGATGTGGACTGCAATTAAGCCTCCAATTAAATGACTGATTGGGCAGAAGATTATTGTTAGTACATAATCTGGTTTTTAGTAATATAACAACTTGATTAATCATTAAGGGCTGAACATAACTATGAGAGTATATTTTACATTTACATAATATGGAGTCAAATTAATCGTATTAAATTCGTAGTATGATTTATTATTGTAATTAAGAATTTAGGAGCACAAAACATGTTATCACGTGATTGCACTAATTAATATTTATTTATTAAAAATTAGGTAATATTTTACAAATCACCAAGTAATATAAACATTGCATTGCATACATGCTTTTAAGTCTTATACGCGTCAAACATCAAGTAGGTAACAGAAACACATCCTATGTATATGACGTAAATAAGTACTAGTTACATCCTTACAACAATATTCCAAATTTTCGATGGCTTGGATAAACTTAATACTAAAAGATTGTTTTTTATCATTAATGCAAATGACAAAAATAATTAAAAAAATTTTATAAACACACACATAATTTTACAAAAATCAAAAAATAGAATCTAAAAGAGTTTGTCTTAAATTAATCAATTATAGGTCCGTATTTTATTGAATATATCTCCTTTATTATACATGAATATATTATATTCTGTTAAAAATGCTTAAAAAAACATTGACTGATATTATATAAGAGATTATTAGAACCTAATAATAAGTTGGAGACAACTATTATCAATGAAAATATGTTTTAGCAAAACTATATTACACATTATACATATTTAATGTTTACTTTTTATATGAAAAACAAATATGTCTTATAATATTTATTAATATCTTCGGTTGGTTTATTCTCATTGGAGTTTTCTGTTCCATTTTCTTTTATGTAACGTACGTTTCCCCAGCCCCCTAGCCACACACAACTAATACTACTATAATGATTAAAATAAAAATGTTCATAAATATTTAGTATGGAATTACATCCTATGTAGAATAAGTAGGTACGATGAGTATAAGAATTTGTATGAATTTATTATTAAAAAAATTAGCAAAGGAAATTTTAGCATTAGCTCCTGTAGTAAAAAATATATAATTTTATAATTCAGACAAATAATCATCATTAGGATAGTGTGATTTGTAGTTATAAACTGTTTTATAAAAATACAATTTCAAAATACTCATAAATAAGGTAAGGCACGTTGGTGGTGAGACTTTCAAAATATGTAAATGAACAAGAAAAGCTCCAAATATATATATATATATATATAGACTTTAGATTTTAGGAGAGGTGGTGAAATGTAAAATGTCTAAAAAAAATTTTTTTTTTTTTGTTGGAAAGAGTTTTCCAATAATGTTGAAAGTAAACGTACAAATTGCAAGTATTAAATAAGCTATATTTTATCAGATGCTTTCTATATTAAGTATTTCGCGATTTTTTTGAACGAATAGATAAATAAATAACAAAAGTTGAACTATATAAAGTAAAAATATGTAATAAAATATTCCTTATAATTTCTTTATACATAACGTAATCATATTTTTACTTCTTAAAACGGGACGACTGTAAATTGTAATGGGAAAAATACAGTTTTATAACTTTTTGTGTAAAATGACTACAATTTAATAACTGTAGTAAAACACAGAGTATAATACAATTAATTTTAAAATCATCATGTTTTATTATTGTTGCATCATTTGTATCTGTGAAGAACGTATACAGTATAAATGTATAATAATAATCGTATACTTATACCAGTGCTGTTTTCTGTTGTGACATTAAATACATGCTCTTTTTTGATAAAATACAAAGCTGATCAATATTTTTTCAAAGCCATACATTTTAACATTTTTTGGGGACAGCGAGACACATAAGAACACCGTCCCGTTATTTATAATGCAAAAAATTAAAAATATATAAATTATCATAAACACATAATTACAATTTCATTTTTTTTAAGTATTTGATATTCAGTTTTGATAAAATTACTCAAAATCGAAAAAATATGTAAATTCTATTGTTGTTATAAATATATAAAATTTTTGATTTTAACATCTTAATTCTAAAGCTTGAAAATGTAATACAAGATAAGATTTTTTACTTGAATTTTATAATAATATTTAGTATGAAAACATTTTATAGAGAAGTTTGAAGCTGAAAATTTTTAAATTTTTAAATTGGAAATTCAAGCTAATAATAACGAACGCATGATCCATTCCCAAACGATTATTATTATTATTCAAAGATTATTAGTCGTAGACATTTGATATCTTTCTCTCTGTCTTAAATTATCATTTCCTGTATACACTGAAACGCTTAAAAATAATTTAATGTTACTTGTATATCTTATGTAGAAATATAATATTTAGCTATATTAATGTATTAAACATTTATAATGTGCACATAAGGATATATGTGTAATATGTATATTAGCGTATTTTGAGCCAGCAAATACCACCATGGGTGTGGCTAAAGTGACACTTTGGTGATAGAACAGTGAACATTCTGAATGTAGAGTCAATCAGGCATTAGATAAAATCAAATTTTGTTTTAATCAGAAAATCTATCTATTAAGTCTTAATCAGTATTAAATTCAATTTTAAAAATTATAGTTTTACATATTAAATAAACATGTAATATATATATAAATTCAAAAAGTTTTCTATACACTATTATTTGAAATTTTACATATTAAAGTTATGAAAAAAACAGAATATTTCACAGATATACAAACATATAATTGATATTTTTATTATTATTTTATTTAAGCGCATTTAAATAATAAATTAAAAGTAGTTATACGATCTTTAAAACTACTTAAAATGGTTTTATGTTTAAAAAGAATTAAAAAAAAAAAACAGTTTGCGATTACGATTACAAAAACTTTGTGATTGAGTGGTAAAATATTTTAAATATATAATATTATTTACAAGCATAAATAAAAGTGTTATATTATATAATTATTTTATATTAAAACTATATGGTTTTGTGTTTAAAAAGAATTTAAAAAAAAAACAGTTTGCGATTACGATTAGAAAAACTTTGTGATTGAGTGGTAAAATATTTTAAATATATAATATTATTTACAAACATAAATAAAAGTGTTATATTATATAATTATTTTATATTATTATTGTTTTATTGAGTGTTTTCATCGAAAAAAAGTATATCATCGTTATCGTTTATCATTTGTTATCGAGTGATGATATAAAATTATTAATAATACAATTATTACCAAAATTAATTATCAATTTATTGGGCCATAGTTTTTTAAAAAATATGAGTTTTATTAATTTCTGAGCGGAGCGATAAACGTAGGTAATGATTTTACAATATGTGTGTTTTTTTTTCTCTGTATACACGATAAGTAGTTGAAATAATGCTTCAAATTTATTTCAACATCTTTTTTGGTAGAAAAGTGAATCTAGTTGGTATTTTTGAAAGATCATTTTAGAAAATTCTCATTAGTTTTCAAAAGTGTCGGATAAAGCAACAAAAAAACATGGAAAAACAGGAATTTTTACGCAAAACCTTTTTTTGACAAAATTGTTTTTTATGACCTAATACGAAAAAAATAAATATCGATACATAAACCATTTCTACGCGTCATACAATTTTCAATTTATTTTGAAAATTTTTAAGCTATTTATTGGCATAAGAAATGTTTGATTCATTTTTTTTGTTATTATTAACGATAAAAAAATTTTCAATCAATCAAATAACTTGAAAATTCAATAAAAGGTTCCTCATAACTTGTAGTTGAGGAAAATTTAAAAAATTCGTATTGTAAGTTTACATCTATAAATATCGATAAAAAAATTTTCGTGGATCAAAAAGCTCGAAAATTTAATACTAGGTTCTTCATACGTTCTTGAATAGCAGTTAAGAAACATTAAAAATACAAAGGCAACTATTTTTTATAAACATATTTAACAATAAGTTATTTTATAGGGTAAACGGTCACTTTGTACTGTAAGTTGTTTAATGCATAACGCGGACACTTTGTACCTTCGGTAAAAAAATGTACATTGTAGGACGCTAACACATTGTGCTACTATTATATACATAAAGTATAGGTATATAAAATATTATAAAGCTTAATAAGATATAAACATTATTTCATTTATTTTACATTAAAAATTCAATTAAAATGATATAAATAATATATAAACAAGTAAAAATAATTAATGTTTTTTAAATTTACAGGTTAGTTTGTTACATGACATTGTTTGATGCTATTATATATTTATAAATTATAATTGTTTTCCCAAATAAGATACACCAACTAGTATTTAAACTTAACAAAATGTTTAATATAATTAGTAATGACTTCAAACTTGTTTATTTTGTACATACTACTATACTAGTACAAGTTTTATATATTGCACGTGAAGAATATGTGTCATAGATGCGCATCCATAAAATGTATCATCTCTTTTAATTGTAAGAAACTGCAGAAAACTATATCGTTTACACATATTTAACTGGATATCACATAAACATAATTTAAAATCAAATTTGTGACATGTCATTCATCGTATAACGTATAGAGGTTAGGTGCAGTTATTATTGAGATTATTAAATTAATATGCCATAGGAGTTAAAATCCTGAATTTTTGACCGTTAAAAGTGACCTAGAACCATTGTTTAGACGCATAATTGACAACGTTAAAATTATTCTACTTTTTATTCTATTTTTTATTGAGCAAGTTCTAACTTTCAGATATTTATAATCATATGTTAAATTAGTTTTCCTTGGTTGATTATGATAGCGTCGTTAATTTTATTATATTACCATACGCGTATAGGATTTTTTTTATTAAATCACAGTGGCATTATATCTAAGAAGTTTGATGAATCATTATTTTTTTAATTTATTTCATATTATAACACACTATGTGTTTCTGTAATGACTAATTCACTCAATATTATTGAACCTAAACCACTTTGATTCCATATTTTATATAAATAAATAATACACATTAAATTTTTAGTATTTTCTTTTTATTTACAATCTGTATAATGCATAATAAATAAATACTTATTATATTCAGATGGATTGAAGTGTATGAGTGGAGTTACCGTTCAACAACATCACCTTTTGTTATTTTTTCATTTTAAATTAAATTATATATTTATTTTTTTATTTCAATTATTAGACATAAGTCAAACATACGATATAATTATAATGAACTATGATAAAATATAAGAAACTACTAATAATAATAAATTAATGAATTTAGTTGTACATACAACAACTAAAATAAGTTAAAAGAAAATATTACCATTTTAAAAAATTTATATAAATTATACAATAAGCACCGAGGTACTTGGACACGGATATCACTCTTATAGTATTCATAAGAGTAGGTATATCTATTACCTAGAGTAGGTCAATTACTGCTGTACAATCTATTCGATGCGAATGTTATTGACACTTTGAAAATTTGATTAAGTACCTATAATACTTGTACATATGACTTAGTTCCCACCCAACTCGACGTTTTTATTTATATCGTTATATGAATTATTTAATGAACATATAATTCTTCTGAGTAAGAATAGAGTATTTATTTGTATTTATTATTATTTAATTTTTTTTATATTAATTTACAGCAGTATTACGTTTTAGATAGGTATTTATTTAATACAACTTTATCGTTCGTATAAAAGTTAGATTAGGTTAGGTTACAACACTAATTGTATGAGCTAGTCACGTAAAAAAATAAAACAGTTTAATGGAAACGGTTTTAAAATGGAAGCCCTATGGAAAAAGACCACTAGGCAGACCAAAACATAGGAACATAGTTGCAAAGAGATTGGAATACTACCTGTAGATGGTGAGACGGTATTAGATAGGGATGAATGGAAACAAGTTTGTGTTGCGGGATTGTGCCTCAACGGCTTTGAAAACCGAAGAAGAGATACCGTTCAGATACTTTCAATACTGAATATATTGTATTTTCATTACGTCGAGTTTAATTTGTGTGCATCTTCTTCCCATTTTGTAAGTATTAATACAATTTCAGTTTTTAAAAGCGTAAATAAATGATATGAATAAATATTAAGTATGATTATAGTAAATTATACGAGTGTGGGGCTGCAACAGATTTGCGCATTTTTTTCTTTTTTGACCCGATGACTAATTATAATACAATTGCCCACATCTTTTTTTGTCTGATAAAATCACACCAAGATTACCAACAAAATTATAATGTATATTATACTACATACGATTTATGTACAACATAAAATAATTTATGCAATACATACATTCTATAGCTTTCGTATGCATGCACTGAATATACATAATTATTAGTTTACAATTTTCCTTTTCAATTATTACAAGTCAAAAAAAAAATTACTATTAACTTTAATATCATTAATTATTTATTATATTGTATAATTTAGAACAATCCCTGATATTAACCCATCCCACTCTATATCTAACACCCCACAACCAAACACGTATAAAACCTTCGCAGAAACTACCGCAAATGTGTTTTTCCCAAAAAAGGTCAAGCAATAATATTCAACACGATTCAAGATGTTCCACAAATAGAATATATTTAAACATTAAGCCAACTAAAATTTCCAAATAATATAAAATTTGCATTACGCATTTCGAACAATAGGTACCATATATGCTTCTCAAGCAAAAACATCGTCTAGCAAATCACAAAACAATAAATAGGTTAACACAGAAATATCGTATCTCCGTCTTATCAACCCGGCATAATTACGTCATGATTCAAGTAGGTACCTATAAATATATATTATTTGATGTACACACTTATATGAATAAGAAAATACTATTAAAGCAATTACGTTTTTTACATCTTATAGGATTTTCTAAACAATACTATCTGTAATATGTATTACATTAGTACTGATTGTTTATAATTGTAGGTACTAATGGATTCTCAAAAGAATCAAAACGTAAGCAAACGATTAGATAATTTATTCCTGTATGGGTTTTTTTCTCTCGTAGATATATTATGATTTCAATTTTTTTTTCAAGAAAAATTAACAAAGATTTTATATTTCATTATTTTTTTTAAAATTTAATTCATGATGAAAAGAACAGGACAGTTAATTAGTATGTGATGAGCTGATGAAAATCACATTTGCAGTTGAGGATGCATACTCCCGAGTCCTGGTATGAACAGCGATTGAGCCCCAGATTGAATACGTGATTGGTTAGAAGATTATTGTTAGCATGTAATCTGGTGTTTTGTGCAATTACTGTGCGAATAATTGATAAGAGCTGACCTTAAATATAATACTAATAATAAAGTTTAATACTACTAAAGTTTTTTTTTTTTTTTTAAACAACAATATATTTACAATCTGTATACATTTGATACAATAAGTAAATTTTTTAACATAATTTACAAGGCATGTGTGCGTGAGAGAAGGGGGCATCCAATGACACTACTTCAATGCTACTAAAGTTACACATTTTCGTAATTTTGGAGAATGCTGTCAAAATATAAATTTTATATACTTATAAAAAAAAAATTGTGCAATGTATTTTTAATGTTTTTCAATTGCTATTATATAACAATGCATGAGGAACCTTGTATTACATTTTCAAACTTTTTAACCCAATTAAACATTTATAGAAATGAACCTAAATAAAATCAAAAATTTTTTTGTGCCTAAAAATAGCTTTAAAAAAGACAAATTATTTTTAAAAATGTTATCATATATGAAAAATAATTATATAAACAATTAGTGAAAACATCAACTATCTAAGGTTATTAACAAGATAGATACTTAGTATCAACACATTTTTCAATAATTTATATAAAAATACAAAATGCATTGATCGTATTACTCAGAATCTAATACTCGAATTTTAAATTATTTTTAAATACGTTTCATCATAACTTTAAAAAGTGCTTATGATTACATTTCAATATATAATAATAAAATCAGAATTATAAATATAACATATCATCAAAAATAAATATGTATACACCTAAATCATTTATAACAACTTGATTGTCACAATACTCATGCCTGTAAAATGCTCAAAAAGAGTTTAATTCCGAAATTTAATTGAAAAAAAATAAAAATATGATATATTGAAAATGGCCAACTACGTTTAAAAAGAAATGATAGTTATTTTATCAAATTCAGAATTAACTACACATAACATGCAAAATGTTTTGATGTTTTTGTATTTGGATACCTAAAAGTAATATAATATTTTGAACCCATAGGACTGTAATCGAAATGTATAATCAATATGGTAGTTTTATACTTATTATTTATATAAAGATTTGATATATGATAAAAATTAAAAAAAACTATGATTTCTGGGACAAAAATATGAAGTCTCAACTAAAAACTTTTTCATGGATTACGTTTTATCCGAAGTTTTAAAATAAAGTCTTATGTAAAATATTACATTATATTTGCATTTTATATTGAACAAATAAATATAACATTTACGAGTTTTGATAGTTACATTTATCTTTAGATTCTAAATTTTAAACCCAATTTTAAATTTTTTAATAATATTAATTTATCACGATAAACAAATAATTGGTATGTATAATAATGAAAAAAAAATGATTATGGATTTACATGAAGTAAAATATTGTCATGGTAACTTGCCATATAAACCGGTTTTATACAGTTATTAAAATATTAGGTCTGAATATTAAACTGGAGTTCTAGATAATTGCTTATATACAACTCTTTAGAAATTGTAATGTTGCAGCCCTCTTAAGGGGATTCGACTCGGCTGTGTTTTTTACCAAAATAGACCTATATTTCACTAACTGTACTCAATGTCCCAATAATTGTGAAAAAATTCGAAAACATGTTTGTATTTGTTATGAAGTGAACTTGAAAAGACTTTTCAGAAAAAACTTTCCACTTTTTAGAAATTGATTACTTAAGGTCGCGGTTTTTATCCGCAGCAGAAATCCGCTTACAATTAAACATTGGTTATTCAAATGGCATATTCATACGAGTAAAACTGCACCGCAATCCGCGCGGACAACCACCTGCGATTGCTCTTGTTTAATTTTCGGACGGTCGACCGCTTCCGCTCGCTAAAAATAAACTATGTTTTTCCAATAGACCTATTCAGTCGAACGGTTTGACCGCCGCAGTCCACTAGTGGCAGTTTTGTAAAAAATATTTTATTTTTTTTTTATTTTACACAAGAATATATACAATCTGTACAATTATGCACAATTAGAATATTTAATAAGGGTTACATAATGATGAGTACATGAGTAAGAAGCCACCCACTAGTGGCACTTGACTGGGAGTTGTACGAAACTATCTATATTTATATATACTGATTCTTTTATTTTTTTTATTATTATTATTTTTTATTTTATTTGTATTTTTTTTTTATTAATTTTTTTTTTTTTTTTGATATTAGTTCCCTAGTAAGTCACGGCACCAGCTCCTTTTCAAGCGACGCCTGGGGTTGCCAGGTAATGTTTGGGTGGATAGGTTTTTAATGAGTGGGTTTTGGTGTGTTTACAACCGGGCATGAAAGATTTTATAGAAACGTATAGCTTCTTCTGTCACGGTTTTAAGTGACAGGTCATTATGTATAGTGTAATTCGAAACAAAGGGAGGAGCATTAGTAATTTTTCGCAGAGCAATATTCTGAAATTGTTGAATTTTGTTAATATTGGACACTTTTGCTGTACCCCATAGTTGGAGACCATATGTCCATAGAGGTTTGAGTAATGTTTTATACATAAGAACTTTAATTTTTAAACTGGAGTGTTTGTTATTTGTGAGTAGCGTTCGTAGTCTGCGAAGACGGGCGTTTAAGGCAAGTCTTTTTATACGGATATGGCTATTCCAAGTGAGGCGCTTATCTAAGTTAAGTCCAAGATATCTAACCGAGTCAGATGTGGAAATAAGTATGTTATTTAAATAGACATTTGGACAAATGGAATGGCATAATGTGAATGTTGTATGTACTGACTTATTGGGATTAGGTTTAATGCGCCAATCGGTGTACCATTCAGACATTAGGTTGAGATGAGTTTGAAGATTTGCTGAGGCCGTAATAGGGTTTTTGTCAAATGATATGATCGCTTTGTCGTCCGCGTAATCAGCTACAATAGTATTTTGGGAGATAGGCTGATCAGAAGTGTAGATATTAAAAAGAAAGGGAGAGAGGATTCCACCCTGGGGAACTCTAGCTAAGATTTTCTCGATTTTGGATACTGAAGAGCCAAACCGGATTTGAAAATGGCGGTCGCTTATATAAGACTTAATTAATAAAAATAAGCAGGGGGAGAGAAATTTTTTTAGTTTAAAAAGTAATCCTTCGTACCAAACTCTATCAAACGCTTGGCTAATGTCGAGAAAGGCACAAGTGCAATAATACTTGTTTTCTAGGGAGCATGAGATTACGTCAACTAATCTATGTAATTGGTGTATTGTACTATGCGCTGAGCGAAAACCAAATTGCGAGTCAAGTAAAATCTTGTTCATAGAAATGTAAGGTAATAGCCTTTTAAGTATCAGTCTTTCTAGTATCTTACCTAGAAAAGGTAACAGACTTATTGGTCTGTACGAGGAAGGAAGATCAGGTGGTTTATCTGGTTTAGGAATCATGACTATGTTTGAAAATTTCCATAAGAGTGGGAAGTATGAAAGTTGTAACGTTGCATTAAATAAATAGGTAAGGAATAGAATAGCTTTTTTCGGAAGACATCTAGCAACTTCTGCAGTAATTAGATCAAAGCCTGGTGTTTTTTTGGTGGAATATTTTTGTATTGCTATTTTTAGTTCATTTGGTGTAAAACACTTTTCAGGGAGATGAAGAGGCATGGGACAATCTAAGTACTGGATTATCTTAGAGGTGAGATTTGGATTATATATGTCGGCATGTGGTTTAAATATCTCCGGTAGATGTTGACGAAACGTCTTAGCCTTGTCCTCATCAGTTATAGCAGCAGAATTGTCAATTTTGGTTAGTGATGGTAAACTATATTTGTATTGTAAAAGCTTATTTGTTTCTCTCCAGAGGCTACCGTCAGAAGAGGATAAGTTAGATAACTTTTGTTCGAATATATCTGATTTGTATTTTAGAAGTTGTTTCTTAAGCGAATTAGATAGTTTTTGTAAAGTGCTTTGTGGGAAGGTAAACGAGAAGTTTGATAACATGTCCTAACTCTCCTTTTATCCGTAATTAATGAACGTGTATGTATCGGTAATAATGGAATGTTATTGAAAGTTGGAGTAGACTTAGATTGGGATGCCCATGCAGCTGATTGAATGATTGATGTAAATTTATCAACTGCGTTATTGATATCCTCGTGTGTTTTTAATTTAATGTTCAGGATGATCTCTTGATCTACTAAGTTATGGAACTTAATACGATCTGTTGAATGATAAAATAATTTTGGAGGTGTCATACGTAATGTTGGGGATGCATTGATTGTCAGAAGTACAGATGAGTGGTCGGAGTTTAGATCCAGGATGTTTTCCGTAGTGCAGAATAAATTACTTGGTACTTTGGCAATGAAAATATCAAGGACGTTAGGTTTTTTACGTAATGAATTTGGCCAGTAAGTTGGACCTGGAGGGGTTAGTATTGAGTATTTTTTCGCATTCACGAAATTGTATAGAACATTGCCATGTGGGTTGCCAGCCCGACAGCCCAGGCTTGATGCTTCGCATTAATATCTCCACCGACTATGAAATTTGAGGTAAAAGATGAGAAATAATCGAGAAAAAGAGTTGAAGATATGTTGTGTCTTGGGGGGGGGGGGGGCAGTAAACTGCAGCAATGGTGATAGGTATATTATTCAGTTTAATATATACAGCACAGGATTGGAGATACTCTTGTGAGAAGTTTGGTAATGGAGCAAAGGATAAAGTAGATTTAATTATGACGGCAACACCACCATGAGCTTTGTTGTCTGGATGATTGGATTTGAGCAGAGTATAGCCTGGGATCAAAACATTGGAGTATTTGGTAAGGTGAGTCTCAGTAACTAAGGCAATATCAATACGTTTTTCATATAGGACAGCTTGTAATTCATTGATGTGGTTTTTTAGGTCATTAGCATTGAGCAAGAATGACGATGATTGATTTTGAGGTGGGCGATTTATTTCTCATTTTTATTATTTAAGAGAAATGAGATAACTTGTGTTAGAGTGTAATTAAGGGGTTAATTACTGATTTAAATTCATCAAGAAAACTTGACATTTTTTTATCAAAATCTAGTACGGGGGGAGAATGGGTGGTATCTCTTGACTGATTTGAGGTAGCATGGGCATAAGTTCTCTGGGACGAAGAGGGAGGGAGGGTGCCAGAATTTGTTTTCACAGTCGGGTGGCTTTCTTTTACGGTAGAATTATTATTAGTTGACTTAAAATTAACATTATCATGTAAAAAGTTACTTTTATTGTTAGGCTTATTTCGACGTTGTAGTTCTCTATAGACGTTGCATCCTCGGTAGTTGGCTGGGTGGTTGCCTGCACATAGGGCGCATTTGGGAGGAGAATCTCTTGGTTTGGTGCAGTCTGAAGAAGAATGTGAGTCTCCGCAGCGGACACAACGAGCTACCACAACGAGTAGCCACAGTATGGTCGCGTGTGACCATAGTCTTGACAATTGAGGCATTGACTGACCATCTTTGGTTTGTATGGCTCTTCGATTTTTACCTTCGTATAAAGAAGGGAAGATAAATGGTATATTTCATTGGAGTGGTCGGTGGGCTCCAAGTCAATGAAGAACAATGGGAGTGGGCATTTATTAATCTTGTGCAGCACGTTTGTGACTTGCCTAACCTCATAAAGACGTGTTTCAAGTTCAGATTTAATCAGTTCTGTAGGTGTGGAGGGGTGCAAATTTCGAATAACCCCTCTTAATGGTTTGTCCTCTTTCAATTGGAAGGTGTGGTATTCTGCTTTTTGATCCTTTAGATAGCGAATTAGTGATCTGTATGATTCGGGGTTGGCAGTCTGTATTTTTAATCGATCGGTGGAAGATTTGCAGTAAAAATTGTCTACTCTGATCAGCTCAATTAGAACTGAGGAAAAGCCAGGGAAGTCTAAAACTCCTTTCATGAAGATTGGAGGTGGGGGTTTTATATGATCAGTGATGATGGATCCTTCGGAAACAGTGTCAACTTTAATTATTGTAGCTTCGGATATTGTAGCAGCAGGTTCGGTTTGAGTAAGCACTTCATAACGATTTGTCGTTATAAATAATTTATTATTATTTTTTTTTTTATTTGAGGTAGGATCAGGAGATTTTGGCTCAGATGAATCTGAATGGTTTCTTTTACTTGTCTTTTGTGTCCAACCGGCATCCGTGTTATCAACCTGGAGTGAAGTTGGATCTGTGGAGTTCAGCATAGGATTATTTGTAGAATTTTTGATTAGGCGAGCTGCCTGTATATTGTTGCTGTTTTTGTTTTTATCTGCATGTTTATTACTCACTATCGGCGATGTGGGTACGTTGTGAGATCGCGGCATGTTATCTGCGGGCAAAGGTCGGGTACCTATGAACGTTGCAGCGATAACGCGACGGATTATAGTAGACGGTAAAAACTTTATTTAAACGTAAACGTAATTCGTTTACATTTAGAATGAGAAAAAAGCGCACTTAGGCGCACTTCCAGTTTTTATAATTGTATAAATAAATAGGGAAGACAGTTGCGATTTTTTTCATACTAAGTACGACAATTTCGGACACGAAAATTTGATGGGGTCACGAAAATTAAGCGGAGCGTTATTTTACGTGTGCGACGAGCGACGTGCAGACCGCGACTTAAAAAAAAATATTTTTAAAATTTTATTTTAATACAGATACGAATACATCCATTCAGAAAGTATTTAAAAAACATTTCAAATACATTTATGAAAAGTCTTTAAAAACAAATTTAAATACTTGACATTTAAAATACATTTCAATACTTTTAGATTCTGAGCAGAGTGATGACCTTGTGCTTTTTTTATGTCTATTATCGCCTTTTGGGACAGTATAAAAATGCTTCCATTTTCTTTATTAACATATTATTTTCTAGTAGAAAAGTGAATCCATTGATACTTAGGGTGCCAAAAGTAAAAAATTCCTTATAGTTTTTAAACGCGTCAGAAAAAACAACAAAAAAATTTAGGGAAAACGGGAATCTTTACAAGAAGACAATTTTTGACAAAATTAATTTTGTTTTTTATGTAACACCAAAAATAATAACAGTATAGACATATGACGTTTTCATCAAATGTTTATATAAGCATTTAATATACATATACAATTTTCAAGATACTTTGACTCTTTTTGAGCTAATTATGAGCATAAAAAATTTTCAGTTTTTTTAATTTTTTTTTTTTATAAATACCGATAAAAAAATGTTTATTGAGTCAAAAAGCTTGACAATTTAATTCAAAGTTTCTCATAAATTTTTATATTAACAGTTAAAAAATATTAAAATACATATAGTCACAATTTTTTTTTATAATTATTTAAAGTTCAGATTTTAACTAAAATTCATCAAAATATCGAACTTTGCATATTATTTTGTAGTTAAAAATTTATAAAATGTTCAATTTTTATAGCTAAGAATTGAAAATTAAAAATAAGGTCTCTCGTAAGAAGTTGAGTGTAACTAAAAAATCAAACAAATATATTAACATAGTTGTTTTTATAGATATTTTAGGTTTAAATTTAGACGAAACTAGATATTTGAATAAAGAATAACGATATAGTAATTTCATTATAATTTAAAAATATTTTTTGCGGGTGCATGAAATTTTTAAAGTATATTATTGTATTTTATACACTCAACAACATTTTTAGGCTGATAGATCATCTTCGCTTAAAATCGTTTTTCGTGTACAATGATTATAGATCACTGAACTCAAATTTAATACATCCATTACAGTGACTCACACGACACCTAAAATACATCAGAACGGTACCCACTTGCCTGCCTTATTTTTTTGTGTTTAAGGTTGAAGAACTTATGAGGAATTTTATATTTTATTTTCAAATCTTAGATATAAAAAGAAAAGTTTCTATAAATTTCAAACTCAAAATAATTTGCAAATGTTCGTGTTTTTGATAAATTTGGTCAATATTTTAACTTCAGACGCCCTGGTAAAAATTTTATAGTTTTACATTCAGCTTTTTTTCCACTTTCTACTGACAAAAACGTTAAAGGAACTATATATATATTACATTTTCAAATTTTTTGAACAAGCAAAAAACATTTTATTAACATTCATAAAAAAAATGAAAGTTTCAAGTGTTTTTAAATACCTCAAAAAGAGACGACATATTTTGAAAATTTCATTTTTTATGGAAAATAACTAAATAAATATTTTGTGAAAATTTAACTTAGGTATACAAAAAACAAATTTGATTTAGTCAAAAACTGTTTTTGCGTAAAAATTCCAGTTTTTCTTAATTTTTTTTTTTATTTTTTCGACACTTTTAAGGTAACTGTAAAAATACTAGAAATTTTAAATTTTAACTTCTCAAAAGAACCAATTAAATCCAATTTTCCATCAGAAACCACCTTCAAAGTTGAAAATCATTATTTTAATTACTTATCGTGTATACACTCACAAAAAAAACCACACGCATTATAAAATCAATACATTCATCGATCCACTCAGAATATAAAAGTATTTATAATTATAATATAACGAACTAAACGAATAACTACTTTTTGGGCACTATGCATGTTTTCTATCTATCTACAGAAAATATGTCGAGAGCCATTATAGAATAACAATCAATAATAATATAATATTATGTTACAAAATTATTTCGTGGCCTTTTCAATATGTAAAGTAGATATATTTTAATTTTAAAATACAAATGTAAAATACATAATAATACATTCTATTTGATAGGATAACGTTACATTTTTTTCTATATAAGTAAAAACTAGTAAAACTAAAAAGTATATGAATTAATTGAATATACCAACACTATCTAGAAACTGCATTTTTGCAATATAATCTTTTGCTATAATATAGCTGGATATTATCCAGCCACTCGTTTCTAGTGGACTCTGTCATTTTCATAGATTGTAAAATTTGCCTCAATACTTTGCAATTTTCCCGGACTATGATGGCTATAAAATTTTTTTATTTAAAATTTTAAATTTTAAATAGTAAGAACTTTAAAATATTAGTAATATTAAAAAATTAGTAAATAATATTCATCAAGCGAAAGTGTTCATTTCCTCGAATTAACTCACACTAATGATCGTATACCATGCACGCACGCACGCACGCATTAATAAAATGTCTTTAAATTGCCTATATTCAACTCCTTAAAAACGAGTGGTATTTAATCCCATTTGATCGTTTATTCAATGTTACCTTTGTTATTATAATAATAAAATTGTTATTAAATTTAAACAGCCCATAAAAATGTTAGTTCACTAAGTAGTATACTATATTATTACTATCATATTTGTGTTCAGCCTGTATCGATTAATCGCTCAGTAATTATACAAAGATTCAGATTATCCAGGCTTGTTAGTTACATACTAACAATAATCTTCTACCCAATCATACATTCAACCTGGGGAAAAATCGCAGTCTATACGAGAAGTATTCATCTTCAACTGTGAATATGACTTTTATCACATACTGCTGTCCTATTCTACCCATCATAAATTAAATTTTAAAAAAATGAATGAAATAAAATTTTTGTTAACATTTCTTGAAAAAAATAAAATCATATTTGTGAGAGAAAATATCCCATACAGGAATTATTTAATCTTTTGCTTGTGTTATGAGAATCCATTAATATAATTATAAACAATCTGTATTAATGTAATACATATTACTGATAATATTGTTAGAATAATAACAGAAAAATCGATAAGATGTAAAAAATGTAATTGCTATAATAATATTTCTTACTTCAAAAGAAGTTTTTTTTTTTTATTTAAACTTTGTTTTAACAATTCGTTTTGACATTTAGGTAATGATATGCATAAAATATATGGTATAAAATAGAAATTACATACAAAAGAAAGAAAAGAAAAAGAAAATAAAAAAAAATTATATATATAAAATATTAAAACAGATAAAAGCTTAAATAATTAATTTTTATTTTATAGCTTAAACAGTTTTGGTCTTACATGAAAAGCCTTAAATCATCTTCCGGATTACCAAACATTATGTACTTCAATGATCAAACAGTGGATAATGGCTAAGACATTGTTAATTTATTCAGTAATTACTTCCCTTTAGTTTATAAAGAAAGATTTAATCCCAATAATTCCTGTAATTGAATTTCCTATGTCAATAATTTCTATTCTCCCTAAAATACTTTCAAAAATTATGACTTTTCAAATTACTCCTCTCTTTAAAAAAAATTTAGTACCTGAACATCAATTCTTGTAGTCATAAATCATCTATTACCAACTTAGTAACGATTAAGTATTATAAATTACATTCTTTTAAAAATCATCATTAAAAAGATGTTTATACTGATTTTGTTAAAGCTTTCAATAGAGTAAATCATGAACTTTTAGTTTATAAAATTAACAAAATTGGCTTTGCAAATCTTTTTTTAACATGGTTCAGTTCTTTTCTCTCATAACAAATCCAATTTGTTAAATTTATAACTTTTATATCATCATCTATATTTGGTAACTTATGGTGTTCTCCAAGGTGATCACCTCTCTGCTCTCCCTCTTAACATATTCATTAATGATACTGTTTTTTATATTACTTATTAAATATTATTTTGTTCACTGATGACGTAATAATCCTTTAGTCAATTTCATCTATTGAAGATAATTAATTCTTACGAAATGACTTAAACACTTTTAATAAATGGTACATTTTAAATGATCTATTTCTTAATACCAATAAATGTCAAGTTATCTTATTCGCAAAAAAATATGAACCAATTAATTTTGACTAGTGTATATTTAATATAATTCTACCTCGCTTCCCTCTAATCAAAAATTTAGATACACAGTTTGACTTTGAACTAACTTTTAACTCCCATGTATTATCAATCCAAAAAAACCTCTAACTTTGCTTGGTATGATCAAATGTAATTGTTATGAATTCAATGATCCAAGATTTCATCTTCAAATGTTCAAATGCTTCTATACTTCACTTATCCAATCTTAACTTAAATATGCACTGATAATCTGGAAAATTATAGCATTGAATATAATAACAAAATTAAAAAATATCAGAACTTAGTCTTTCTCTTTAGATGTTACAAATCTAATATACCATGAACTTCCCACACCGGATACAAAAACATTTTAGGAATCTTGGAAATAAATTCATTAAAAGAATGTAGAATTACTGCTTACAACTTCTTTCTCTTTAAATATTATATATTAATTGTAAATAGTCGCTGACTACTATTTATTATACCAAACTGTATTTTTTTTCTCCAATTTAATTTGTTCTTATACATAATTTATTGTTAATGTTTCTTAATCATTACTTATATTTTCTATTGTTATTATTATTTCTTAAATAAAATTCGACCTCTGTCCATAAAAATAAATAAATAAAAATAAAAATATAAAATAAGGAGGAAGGATTGTAAGGTGACTGACTTTATTTTTTTTTTTTTATCTATTTTGGAGGCCGTGACATTAAAAAAGTTTAAAAAACGCTATGCTAATGTATAAATAGTCATGTTTATTTTTTTTCTTAAGATAAACATTTCTCAATAATTGTGAGCATATATATAATCAAGTTGTTAGTGTCAAGATAAAAAAAATTAAAAAAAAATACTATTCAGTGGGGTAATTGTGTCATATTAAATATTTGTTACACGCTACATTATTAAAATTTGATTCTTTTAAGAAAATTTTCTTTATTTTTGTTTCAATGATTTTTTGAAATCAGGTGAAGATTTTTGATTTATTCTGTATAGTTACATACATAATACATTTTGAATAAGCAAAATAAACGGTATATCAATTAGCTAATGAATGAAATTTCTTAAAATACAGAAGTAATAATGTTTAATTTGAAATATTTGCAAAAAAAAAAAAAAAATATGCAAAATTAACAAAAAAAAAAATGCATATGTTTATATTATGTATTTTGTAAAAAATTCTATGTCAGTATTTCATCTAGTATCAAAATTATGACTTGACAAAGTTGATAATAATTCAGTATATTAACTTAAGATCCTTGGGGCATTTGTTTAACAATAATAAAATAATTTATAAATAAAATTTAAAAATGTATTACTTCATTTTTTTATTCATACAATTAAACATGCATCAAAAAATATATTTATTTTCACATTATTCCTAACAAAGTGACTAGTGCTCATATTTTCCTGCGTTTATAGGTACATAATACAATATAAAATATAGTAAATGTTTCAAAGTACAAAATTATATTCGTATTTTAACAATAGAATTTGGTAACAGCAAGGAACATAAAACTAAAAAAATTTTATTCACTTAACAAACAACCAATTACAGTAAAACTTCCGTTAACAGTCACCTTTATGTAACGGTCAATTTTTTTGGTCCCGTCGAGTGGTATGGGAAAAATATATTAATACTCCTATATAGTGGGCACTCTACCGGTCAAAATTTAAAAATATATCAAATGGAAAATTATTATTTTGAAATTATTTTTGACAGTTCATCTTAACAAGCTTCATTTATAATGTCAATAACGCAACAAACACTTGTTTGCGACTGTGTATTTTATCATAAGTGTTTAGTGTATGTTGAAAACGTTTCAGAGTAAGTACTTATAGTTTCAATGGTGTCCAAACAAAAACATCTAACTTTAACAAAAATAATCAATTTGTTTAATTTTTTATCAAAAAGAAAATGTGAGTGCACGTGTACTCATGCAAATAAATTTGGAATAGGAAGAACCCAAGCCACCGACTTAATAAGATATAGAGAAATGATTTTAAAATTATCGAAATCCCACAGTAACGATCAAATGAAAACTATAAAACGTTGTAAAACCGAATCAATCAATACCAACGAAGTTATATACAAATGGTTTTGTGCAGCTCGTGCTACAAATATTCCAATTAATGGACCAATACTTAAAGAAAAGGCTTTAAAAGTAAAGAATTTGAATGTGAAATTTTTAAAGCGTTATATAATTGGCTTGATTAATTTAAATCACGCTACAATATAACTTTTAATGTGATTTACGGCAAGAGTAAATCAGTTGATATGGAAACAATGGATGAATGACGTATAAAAGTCAAACAATTAATTTCTTCTTATGAGCCCTGAAATATTTTCAATGAAGATGAAACAGGATTATTTTATAAAATTCTTCCTAATAAAATATTAAGTTTTAAAAATGAAATTTGTACTTCTGAGAAAAAGTCTAAAGAAAAATTGATGGTTATATTATGCGTTAATAGGTGAATTTGAAAAACCAATAACCATTGGCAAATCTAAAAAACCTCGGTAGTTTTAAGAACGTGCACATAAAACGTCTAGACCTACACCGAGAAGCCAATAAAAAAGCGTGGATGACACAATGTATAATGACGGAATGGTTTATGTAGTTGACGAAAAAATGAAAAAACAAAATTCTTTTATTTTTAGATATGCAACATCACATACTGATTTAAAATTTCAAAACATAAACTTAGTATTTTATAGTTGTGTTACTAAATGTTTTAAAAAAATCAGGTTTTATTTTGGAAAATTTGCTTGTAGATTTAGATAACACAGATCTTGAAAATGAAATAACTGTTGGTGGACAATTAGTTAATATGCTGCTAACTTATATGCAAGGTTAAAAGTTTTTTTTATCAACAAAAATCCAAGAACTGAAGAAGATAGTACTGATATCAAGTCATTCATAACAGATAATGACTAAGAGGAAACAAATGAAGAAACTGAAGAACCTGAGTACAATGTTTCTAACTATTTTGAGGTTTTAAATCAAATATAACAATTATCAACTTTCACTCTTCAAAAAGATGATGTAGATGGTAATAATCTATTAAAAACTACAGAAATTTATTTTGAAAAAAATTGTTCAAATAATCAAATAAATCTAAAACAAACTAATATAACTCAATTTTTTTAATTTTAATATTTATAAAAGCCTATGAGATTTTTTTTTTAATTTTAAACTGTACCTACTCAGTTTTTTTAATTTAATATTTATAAAAGCTTATGAAATTTTTTTTTAATTTTAAACTGTACCTACATTTTTTTGTAAATCATAAGTACATTTATTTTTAAAATTTGCACGACCTCTATATAGCGGTTATTATTTACAGTTCCTTCAGTGACCGTTATATGAAAGTTTTACTGTAAAAACAAAATAAAGAAAAGTAACTAATATTAAATATTTATAAACATTAATCTGAAGTATAATATAAAATGCTAAATTAAAGCACCACAGAAACAGTTAAGTCTATACTCTATATTTTTCTAGTACCCATTGGTTTAAAATCTAATACAAAAATTACAAAAATATTATAGGTACCCTCCATTTTATCAATTATAAATTATACCATAATCTAGTTATAACAAATCAAAATATTTCTAGTTAAAAATAAGATTATTAACTATTGCTCAGGAATCATTAGGCTGGATGATGAAAAACTATAAGGGAGAAAACCTTTTTTAAATAAATCATCTGATATTTCGGATTCATTCTCAGAATCAAATTCATCCAATTGTTCACATCGGTCTAAACGATCTGAAAATATAAACAAATTTAATATACTAATGAATGATGATAAAATAATTTTGAAATGATTAATTATTTACCATTTGGTTCATTTCTATAAACTTCAGATCCATATATATGTCGCCATGACATTGAAAACACAAAAAACACAAAAAGGAGATTTGATCCAATTCCTAAACAAGCAGATACTATTGGCCAATGAAACATAAGGTATCGTAAACCACCCAAGTTAGCAATGATGTTTATCTTGGCAGAATAAATTTGAATATCGTGATTTAACATCTCAAAGTAAATGTCTGTAACTGGATGTAACTAATAGATAAAATGTTTAATATATAATAAAATATTAATTCAGAACTATACCAATAAAAATGATTAAGTACTTGATCTTCTTCAAAATCTGTATACATTTCTAACTGGATTAATTGTTTTTCAGCGGATAATCCTATTAGGTAAAATGGTACCATGAACAATGTATAAACAGCACGATACAGTTGGCTCTTGTATCTTAATCTACTGGATCGACAAGAAGACGATACAAGATAACCGAATTTGTCACTCAAACGAACACAAAGCATAAACATTCCTTAAATAAAATTAATCCAATATTTAATGCATTTGTAATGATACTATTACATGGAATAGAATATGAAAGTAAATTTAAAAATTTATATAAATTTTCAGTCAACTCACCGATTTCTTCATTAACCGGTGATTCTGGTAGGTCAACATAAACAGTCATTTTGTATTTTTGACCAATCATTAACATTTGATGGTTTTTAGTTAACTGAACATGTGCTGATGGATAATCACAAACACCTTTATTACTGTAACAGGATCTGAAATCAAAATTATTTAAAAAAAAATAAATAATAATTGATAAAATACCTATTATAGGTACATGTTTTTCTTTAGAGATCTAATTTATTTACTCTTCATTAATTGTCTATGTTCTATTTCAAATAAATTCAAACATTTTAAGTATACCTACCTAATTCTTTTAATTGTGATTAATATTATAACTTATATGTACATTTTGATCAAATCCTTCCACAAAATATATATTATACATAAATTGTCTTTTACAGGAAATAAACAAGGTCCAAAAGAGCAGAAAAAAACATGTAGCTTAAGAAATTAATAAACATTTTTATAGGCTATAGTAAAACCCGGAGTAATACTATACAAATGAAAGAGACATTATTATTTTTTTTTGAGAAGCCACTTATTAGCTATTGGTAACATTCTTTGATTGACACATTTTTTTAATTATTAATTTTTACTAATATTATATATATTAAAATTAGATATCAAGCAGATCCATTTACATTGTACTATAATTTATAATATAACTATAAACAACTAATTATAAGTTATAGTATCTACAAATATAATTGTTATTATTACAGAAAGTTAAATAATCATTATGAGTTTTGAATTAATTTCTCAACTATAATTAATAATATAAAAAATCATATTATATAATTATTAATAACTATCATCATTAAAAGTGCATAATAACTCTTAACTCGTAAGTATTAAATCAATTTAACTTAATGTTATTTAGATACCCATTTGATAGTTTAAGCAGACCAGCTATTTAAGATAAAAACATGATAAATTGGCAATAATTAAACAATTATTCGAGAAACATATATTTGTATACAGACTACTGTTATCTAATAATGGTAAATAATTAACAAACATTAAACTTTGTTTTTTCTACTACCCATCGTTGTATACAAGTTATTTGGATGTTTTTGTCCACTTAGGTAGGTACCATACTTTTAGTATACAAATAACAAATTACACAATAAGGAAAAAGACATAAGTCAATATTCATTACTCACTTGAATTGCATGTGAACCGGACGGCTGAACATGAGAGAAGGCATGTACGCATAGTAAAAAGCTATGTACAAAAATATTGACACCCATACGATGGTAACAATAATCATTGAGAATAATCCACCCTTATACGTCGTGTCCAGCAAACAGTAAGCAACGTCTGAAGCCATATTGACGGTTTTGTCGACCTTCTCATCCACTAATCTCTTTAATCCAAACATTTTCATTGTGTCCGACGGGTTTGTAATCTATTACTATAGCTTCTGGTTAAAACTTAAAACTTATGATTGCAACAGGTAACAAAGAAAGCAACAAGTTGTCTGTACTCTTTCACACCGCGCACACTATTGTAATATTGTTATTTATTATATTATATTACGAAGTCTACATAATTTATAACGGCTGGGCAACGTTAAACGATATATAAACGGTAATAAATAATAACAATTAATGAATGATAATAAACACTGTAATACCTAGTATTTATTATTATTCCCACTAAAATTATGAAAAATGACGGGTTTAAAGAAATTGATAACGACTCGGCGGCAGCAGTATTAGAGATTACGAATACCGTGCTACATAGTGTGTATGCGTTAGCGTGTGAGAGAAGGCGCAATAAAGGTTAAAAGAAACATTCAAAACTATAGTAATGGAATAATACAATGACTAATGAATATTTTAATCTATATAGGTGGTCCGCACTTTGCACTGTATAATAATAATTATTTACGATAAGACATGAAGATCATCGACTGATGTAATAATAATAATTGAAAAATATATTATAGGCAATACTCACAACAGTTAATACGAGGTACCTACTACAATAGGTGCTCGTACCCAATATCCAGTGTTCGAATTGGGGAAAATTCAAAAGTTAAGAAGATAAACTCAAATAATAGTACAATCGAAAAAATGTATTATTAAATTTATATTTTAAAGGCAGTAGGCACTATAGGTAATAACATTTTTTAAATAAAAATAATTATACTATATTATTATATTATTATTTTATATTATTAATTATATTATTTATACAATTATGTCGTTCTTTTAATATCATATTGCCATGATAAGTGTATTATAATTACTAATTAGGTACATCAATTAAATAGGTATTTAAGTATTTAATTATTTTATACTGACTGTTTCTTACAATTATACTAACTACAAAGTGTTAATATTGATTCATGAATACCTATTCATTTTTGTTCTGTATTGTAAATATTTTAATGATAAGTATAAAAGTATAGGTATTTGAAAACATTATAAACACATTAGATGAATATGGTGATAAATCATCTGAAAATCGAAAGCGTAAGAAATAGTCAGATGATGAAACATTATGATTTATAGATAATGATTGAGACAGGGACTGAAACTTAGTTTTTTTACAGTTCGGTTAAGGTTTAATTCCTAGATAAAAAAAGATCGGTTCCGGTTTTGATGCTGATTCTTATAAACCTAAAAAAAAAAACAAAAAATTAGGTTTTGGTTCTTAAAAAGTTAAAATTTCGTTACCCTATTTTAATTTTACACCCATATGAGGAAAATTCCTGTCTGTTTCGATTCTTTAAAAATCATAATAAAGTACTATAGTAGTGTACTAGTGTCAATATATTGGCGTCGATTATAGTGGGTCAGTACCAATTTTCAACAGATATCTAGATATCCTACCAATTGTTTAGTACTAAAAAGAGAACTAAATGAGTGAAACAATTTTCTCATTACGTCACTTAATGCACGTCCTCGTTTCATTTCCTTAATCTTTTTTTTTTTTTATAGTTTATAATATTAATACATTGATTGCTTTATATCATTGACCAATCACTACTTAATGTACCAGTTTTTAACATTTTAAAATGAATAGATACCAGTTTTTTATGACTACAATACCATATAATATATTTTCTTAAGTTAAAGATTTTCGGTTGGAAAGTTCCAGTACATTGGAAAATTTAATCACTTTACCTCTTAAATATAAAATAATTTATCACTATAAATATATACTTTGCCTTTTAATTGTAATAAATGTATTTATATAAATTAAAATAAAACAAAATTTTTTTAATGATAAGAATAATTTATACATCATAATAAATAACGATAAAAAATTATTTTAAATTTTAAAATAAAAAAATCTAATCAATGTTAAGTATGTTAATAATAATATTAATAGATCTACGTATTTATTTAGTTCTTATTACTTACCAATAACAAATATAAATACAAATAATGGAGTTATAATTAAACCGAAATTAACCGTAAAAACATTTACATAAAAGTATCGGTTCGATTGAAGATCTGGTTTTTAAATTAATTTAAATTAAGGTTCCTGTGAGGTTCCGGTTCTAAAATTGGTTCTTTTCGGTACGGTTCTAGTCCCTGGATTGAGGTTCATTTTGTTTTAAATTAAAACTTTTCTGAAAGATAAAAAAAGTTTTAGAATATCAGTGTCTTCGATTGACATTTGCATTTAAACTAAAAATAAGTTATTGAAGAAGGAATAAAAACTAATTTGTAAGAAACTAAAAAATATATATATGTGGTAATGTAGTATACTGGTATAGGTATCCAGACATTTGATCGCGGCAATAGCGTTGAGAAAATTGAAAGCAGTGATTACAATTGGGCGAAAGAAAAAAAGGCATTAGTGACAATTTTTATTATAATTCAAATTATGACTTAGTATATTTTTTTGAACTATTATTATTATACCTATAATTAGGTATACTTACATTTTAAATTCTAAGCGAAGCGATGAATGTATTGATTTTACAATAATGTGTGTTTATATAAACGAATTATTGTAGAAGAAAAAAATTCTTTGATTTTTAACTTCAATATTTTTTCTGGTAGGAAAGTAAATATAATTGGTACTTTTGGAAGAACAAAATTTAAAATTCTCGGTATTTTTCCAAATAATTGGAAAAAAAACAAACAAAGTAAATTAAGAAGAACGTAAATTATTACGCAAAACCCGTTTTCCAAAAAATCAATTTTCTTATTTTGTTATAATAAAAATTTTTTAATTATTTTGACTCTTTTTAAACTACTGTCAGAAATTTGGCATTCTTTATTATTTTTTTTTTTATGAATGTTTTATAATCTTATAAATTAATTTTACCGTTTTGGTGAGATTTTTATAAATTTAGAAAAAACGTTATAACGTTATATTAAGAATGTTATATTTTATATTAATTTGCACAGCGCACTAATCGATGTAGAAAAAGTTCGTTTTTAAAATTGAATATTGAATAAAAAAAAATGGTCTTAAAAAAAATTCAATACATCGAATTTTTATTGGCACTATTATCAATTGAAAATGACGACAATAAATTTTTAAGACCAGTGAGGAGGACATAATGCAGTGGTGCTATTTAAATGGGGGGTTGTACTCAAGGGGGCACGTAGCATTGGATATCCAATGTTAGAACTCTAAAAAAATAAGTAATTAATTATTTAGGTTAATAAGTAGAGCCCGGATTTGTATGTTTTCGCATATTTTTTCCTTTTAACTTTTTTATATTTTTGTTAATAATCTCCACGAATCATAGTGATTGGAATTCACTGCTAAATTTTTATTTTGCATATTTTTGCATATTTGACCATAAATGCATATTTGTCTATAAATACATATTTGTTGCATATTTCGATGAATGCGCTGTAGCGAAATATTTTTGGGCGGACGCAAAACTAATAACACAGTTTTTAGCTATCTCAATTTAAAATACGTATTATATGTAACATTATATATACATTAGAAATAATTGAGGTAATCCCATCGTATTAAAAGAAATAGATAGTTCATCTGTTGTCATCTAATCGTTATATCGTCGTTATCGATATATAATATATAATAATATTATATATATATATTATATTATTTATATTTTATATTTATATAATAATGGTAAAAAAATATTTTTGAAATCACCGAGCAGAATTTCAATTTTTAGAGACGAAATGGAATATATTCCTTTATCTCCCATTCCGGTAGTAACAATGTGGGGAACATGGATAGTCGCTGCTTTATATTACACGGAACATTTTATAAAATACCAAAAGGTAATTGAAAAGCTCGCAGAAGACGACGCACAATGCGTCAAAAAAGTACTCGATATTATTAAAGATAGATCTATTTTGAATGAATTAACATTTATATCAACTTATTTATCATTTTTAGTTGAAATAATTTTAAAAAAC
>JACXSJ010001218.1:0-34099 GCA_014851325.1 Pentalonia nigronervosa | reverse complement strand
AATGAAAACTATCAAGACCCAAATATTTTAACCTTTTTCAAATTTGCCCCAATAACGTCAGTGAATTGTGAACGATCATTTTCTGTATATAAACATTTACTAACAAATAGACGGCATAGTTTTACCGAGGATACTTGAGTACCATTTAATTATTAATTTTAACAATAAAGAATAAAAATTAAAAACACATTATATTATACTATATTATTTATACAATTATTATGTTACTATATATACTATATAACTTTGAATTTTGTAAATGCATATTTGTTACATATATTAATGATTTTTACTGCATATTTGTTGCATATTTTAATAATTTTTACTGCATATTATATGGCATATTTTAATACTTTTTATTGCATATAAATCCTAGCTCTATTAATAAGATATCACTGTACCTACGTCGAATACTCCGTCGGGTTATCTGGTAGTGTTATTCTTGAAAGATTTTAAATTAATGAGTTTAAGTGAGATTAAACTTTTTATGGAATTGTTTACAAAGTTGTATTATTATAATTAATTTATGTACGTTATTTTGAAATAATTATAATAAATAATTTTCGCCAATTAAAATTCAGAAATAATGTATTCAGGATTCAACATTTCCTCAGTCTACAATAATTAAATACTTACAGTATGTTATAATTATTCTATTTAACTTATATAACGTTATAATTTATAATTATTAGCTTAGATTTATATATATATGTGTGTGTAAAAGAATAATTTGTACAAATCAAAATACATATGTTTTAAATTTATGGTATTTATTTATTAGGAAAAAGTATCGTGAATAAGTTTATATAAAATGAATAACAACAGACAAGAAACTGCATATCATAGAAAAACTTTAACTCGTTAAGTTAGAACTTTTTATATAAAAATTAACTCGAGTTCGTTATGTAACCTAATTAAAAGTAACTTGACTTTAACATTTTTACTCGCCATTTCTTAGTCTTGTTGAAATGCTCTACTATACTAGGCCTATGGTCTAGTATCATTATATTCATTAGGCTTTTTACTTTAGATACTCACCTAATAGCCTCAGCTCTTTTTGTAATTTTAATAGATTTCCGCCTATTAAACTGTCTATCCTAAACTGAATGACAAATTGATAAAATAGTTTTAGTCTCATTATCATAATAATAAATAATAATGAGTTGTATAATTCATCAAATTGATATTGAATATCTATTATTAAATTAAATTTTTTGAAAAAATATTTTATCGGTTCCAGTGAGGCGTGGATCCAGAATATATTTACGGGAGATTGGGTCATCTTAACGATGCCAACAACGGAGGGGGTGGGGGGTGAAGAAGAGGGGGGTGTGACGCGCACGCGCATGTGTATGCCACCATCGTCTGGGCGTAGTCACCGGGGGTGAGCTCGTGCACAGTGAACCGCCGACGGACTGTGGCGGTTCAGAATGGCTATGGACGCCGTGAAGGTGGAAGTGACCGGTGCTGGCGCTGGTGCCGTAGCCGTAGCGTTGTCGCTGCTGCTGTTCGGCCTGATCCTGACTATTGCTATGGCGTGCGGGCGTTGGCCCTGGACAGCGCTCCGCCGACCGGTCACCGCCGTGCTCGACGGCCCGACGGCGTACCCGGTCATCGGGGCGCTGTACGCCATGAACGGGCACCGAGACAGGCCGTTCCGCCGGTTCGCCGAACTGGCTCGCCGGTACGGGCCTGTCTACGCCATGACCATGGGATCGGTGCCGTGCGTGATCGTCAACGATTATCCGTCCATCAAGGAGGTGCTCATCACAAACGGTTCCAAGTTCAATGGCCGACTCGACTTTTACCGGTACAACGTGCTGTTTGCCGGCGACCGGAACAACTGTGAGTTTAATACGCATACCGACGACAATGTGCCTCTTCAATTATTTATTAAGTGATAACAAAAAAATCGGTTTATATAATATTTTAATGTTTTCGGTTCACTGATGGTTTTTCGACATTTCGAAACGCGCGTTTTGACTCATCTCTGATGTCTGTGCGTTATAGATTAAGTATTATTATTGTCTTTTATTTTTTGTGATAAGAATTTGTGTTGTGGTCCGGATACAAACTCGCAACAGTTAAATTTTTATTTTTATAGCAACAATTTCTCAAATGTGTTTTTATTTGTCACAATACTCATTCAAAACTATAGGTAAATCAAAAAATTGCAAAATATGATCTTTCTTTTTAATATTTAACATTTTAAAATTTCGTGAACTATTTACATGCAATTATAACAAAGTTTACAAAAATATGCAAAGTAAAATTATAAATAGGTATATCTCCCTAGTATTATGAAATATTATATTTTCAAAACCTATGAAATACTTATATAATACCTATGAAAATGTTAGAATAGTCCTTAGTTTTAATCATCGTATTTAATATTATTATTTAAACATTATGTATACCTAAGCAAATTTATCTGGATAGTAGCTAAACATATTTAATACTCGAATACAAAGTATGGCGATTTTTAAATTATTACGCTCTACTACTATTTATACAATACCATGAACAATTTAAATATCGTGTAACCTATTACCTACCTACCTATTATTAGGTATCCGTTATTTTACACGTTAATAATATATAACACTATGTTTATCGTAGGTATTATATATTAGTTATTTTAGATTCTGAGCATAGTGAAGAATGTATTGATATTACAATGATGTGTGTGTGTGTGTGTGTGTGTGTGGTTTATTTTTTCTGTTTGTATACACGATAAGTTATCGAAATAATGCTTTGATTTTTTTCATCTGTATTTGTTCTGGTAGGAAAATGAATTTAGTTAGTATTTTAGGAAGGTCATTTTTAAAAATTCCCAATAGTTTTTAAAAGAGCCGGGAAAAACAAAAAATTAAGTAAAATCGAGAAATTTTACGCAAAACTGGTTTTTGATAAAATCAATTTTGTTTTTTTGACGTAAATCAAAAAAAAAAAAAAAAAATGTTTGTAAATATATCAAATTTTTATCAAATTTTTATAAAAGCATTTTTTATACACAATAACATTTTCAATATATTTTGACTTTTTTTGAACTGTTTATAGGTATAAAAAATATTTGGGTTTCATACCTCTGTACGTCGGTACGTTGCAATCTTTTTGTTCAAACCAACCATTACGATTAAAGACTTATATAAATAATTATTCCTAAATGTCAATGAACAATATAATATAATATGTTATAAATATAGATAGTATATCGCTACTCCTATTAATTTAAATTAATAACTTATATGGTAATATAAGTTATTATTATTAAAAGATTACCATCTTTGAAAAGTCCTCAAGGGAGGGGCTGTATTTCTATGAATATTTTATAATTTATTTGTATTACTATTAATATAATAAGCCGGTTTAACTAATTTTCGTCAAAAATCTTGCACATAATGTATTTTATTAATATAAATTAAATGTTAATATTATAATAAATTTAAATTAATATTAATTAATATTTTTTGAATTACAATAAAATTACTAAAATTGTTATTTTTATAAAAAATGTATCCAATTTCATCAAAATGGAAACTTAATATATCTATAAAAAAAATGTGTAATATTAAGTATTTTAAATGTTATTATTTTTTTGTCAGAACATACGAGTAACCTACTTATATTAAATTGTCAGGCCTTAGTAACTTACTTATTGAAATTGAAAATGTTGCAATATTTTTGTGATTTTGATGTATTTTATCAAATTTTAAACTTTAAATGCATATCAAAAAATAAAAAAATTGTAACTTTGTATTTTTGATATTTTTATATGGCTGTAATAACAACTTATGTAAAATATTAAAAAATTAATTACACAATAAAATATGGTGTTAAAAACTGGATTTGCATTGAAACTTAAATCAAATTTATTCGTAATTTTAATTAAAATAATCGGACTATAATCATATGTTTTTTTATCTTTTCTTCAGCATTGGCGCTGTGCGATTGGTCGTGGCTTCAAGAAACCAGGCGGAAGATTGCTCGAATATATTGTTCACCCAAAGTATGTTCAACCAATTATAGCCTGCTGGACTCTATAGCGTCAGATGAGTTGGAAGTGCTTTTGGGATCGTTGACCGATGTCACAGTCTCTGGTTCCGAGCGTGTGGTGCAGGTGAAACAGCCTTTGCTAATGGCCTGCGCCAACATGTTCATGCGGTTCATGTGTTCGACGCAGTTTGCTTACGGTGACCATAAATTTCAGACCATGGTCCGAGCGTTCGATGAGATATTTTGGGACATTAACCAGAGTTACACGGTAGACTTCTTACCGTGGCTGAGACCATTCTACGCGGGCCACATGCGAAAGCTGTCCACGTGGTCAGCACACATCAGACAATTTATGATGGATACGGTCGTGTCAAAGAGGAGCAGTTACGCAAAGGCTGTGGCAGCAGCAATAGATGACGGCTACCAAAGTCGTGACAAACAGGACGATGACGAGCAAGAACCCACAGATTTTACGGACGCTCTACTTATGAACCTGCATATAGAATCCAGGCTCAAAATGGACCACGTGCTGTTTGAGTTGGAAGACTTCATCGGTGGACATTCGGCCGTTGGAAATATGGTCATGCTCACCCTGTCTATGGTGGCTACAAGACCACTCGTGGCCCAAGCAATTCGGAATGAGGCTGAACAAGTCACTGGCGGCCAACGTTTGGTACGCCTCTACGACAAGCCGGACATGCCGTACACTGAGGCCACTCTGTTAGAGACTCTGCGCGTCATTTCGTCGCCCATTGTGCCTCGTGTTGCGACCGAGGACACTACCATTAATGGTGAGTAAAACCACAGTCTCGAATAATTCGAGTAATGATTAATCGATTCTTGGTAAATTTGAAAATTTTATTACGCTGTCTAATATTCCAACAGCCAGTAAAACATTAATCAGGCAATTTAGGAAATGACAAAAGTAGACGGCGTTGATTTAGTAAATATTATGTAGGTACAGTAAGCCTCAGTTAGAATCAATAATAATTAAGAAATTAATAATACTACATTCTTTCAATTTCACCGTCGATGCAAATATCTTTGACAAAATATTTGTAAATCTTCATAAAATATCACTTTGGGTAATGGGAAAAAATCATTATATTATGATGAATACCGCGGCGTCAATTAAATAATTCATTTTTACATATATATATATGAATATAATGTTTTAATATAATATATTCACATAGGTTTCAAAATCTCAAAAGGCACGTGCGTTATCATTAACAACTACGAAATCAACACCAGTCCAGCGTACTGGGACGACCCGAACGTGTTCGACCCCAATCGTTTCATATACCGCAAATCCGGCGGAAAGTCATGCATCCGAAAACCAGAATACTTTCTGCCGTTCAGCACCGGTAAAAGAACGTGCATTGGACAGAAATTGGTTTCTGGATTCGGGTTTGTACTGCTGGCCGGCATACTACAAAGGTACGAAGTAAAGGCCACTGCTCAATTGACGATACCGGAGGCGCGTCTGGCTCTCCCGCCCGACACGTATCCGTTGATAATGATACCATTTAACGGAACTCGTTAGAATCGGATGTCATATATGAATAATATGATACGATATGGTTGGTATCAGATTAAAATAGCATTCATTATTGCTGCACATTAAATTTAATTGTTTTTGTTCATACCCAACATAATATTTATACGTAGCTACTGGTTCACAAAACTGTTTGATTTTTCAGTTTATTTATATGCAGGAACTTGACAATATTTTTATCACGTTGATGTTTAATTCAATTACATATTAATAGAGATATTTTTTAAAATAGACTGAAACACATTATTTAAGATAAATATATATTTGTAATATAATATGATAAAGTTACAAGTATTTATATGGATTTTATTTCATTTTCAATTTGAACAAATTTTTGCCAAATTGTATTTTTTTTTTACATTATAATACACTTTATTTTATTTTGGATAAAATTTCAAAACTCAACATATGAACAAAAATTCTACTTTAACAAAACCTTACTCATCATCTGGACCTATCGTATCGGTGGAGCCTTATAAAACCACCAAATTTTAAATTAATCAAAGCTTTCTAAAACTCTTAGATAAATAATAAATACATCCAATTAACAATTTATACCTTTAACGAAACCATCCACTCATGTCTACACATTAACACTATAACTGAAACAGCCCACCTGTACATAAGGTTCCAATCATGCCATCCGGAAAACGGATTTATAGCGGGACAATAAATTAATTGGGATGAGGTACCAATTAATTTATTGCCCCGCTATATTTCGATATCTTAATTGAAAATTCAACCAAAATACTTAAATGCAGATAGTGTAAAAATCTAATTTATAAACTAAAAAACAAAAATGTAATATTTAAATTTTTTCCGTTTATATAGTGTTTACCACTGTATGGCTATTCTCTATGTCAAGCCTTTGAAGTTTCAAACTATTTTTATATTATTTTCTTCTAATACTCATGTTGAAAAATAATATTTACAGATTGAATACATTTAAATAAATACTAATACATATATATATATATGATGTAAAAAAACAATAGTTAAACCTTAAATAACAAAAATTACGTAATTTGTTGTATTGGTGGCTTGGATGATAGGGAGTGCCACCCCCTGAATTCGCGTCTATATATGCATTTACATATTGTAATAATTATTATATTATGTTGAATCTTAATTCAAAGAAAAACTTATTTTCATATTATATATATTTTTTTTAATTGCTTAACAAAATACAGTTAGTTATTTTAACGCAAAAATATAGGTATAAGGTATATTTAAGATTTTATTTCCTATGAAAACTTAGTATTAATCAATAATTATACTGTAAAAATAGTTATTATTTAACAATAACAATTATAATTTCTAATTTAATTGATTTATCAACTCTACATGTATTATTATTTGATAAAGTTAAAAAAAATATTTCATATTAAAATCTTATATTAGATTATAATATAATAGTTTCTTTTATTTCTGTAACCAATAGTAACCTTATAATATATATATATATAATAAAAAAAATCGATTTTCGTGAGCCAAAACGAAATTAATAGGAATACATAGGGGTCAAAAAATAAAACTATAAGCACTACCCGTGTCTCAAAAACTGTGTACACAATTTGATAACAATATTGCTTAGTAGTTTTCAGGTTCTTAAGTCAAATACAAATGTACATTAATTTATATATATAATATATACTTATTTCATTGTAGGTATATTGATTTGTGTTGCTTAGTGCATTAATTATTAATAACTTCAGGACTTATTGCACACAAATTGAAAGAAATATGCACTTAAAAATTTAAATAACCAAATATGCAACTAATTTTTTTTTATAGCAACTAAAAAATTTAATTCCATTTTAAATTTAGACAATTTTTTTTATTTAGTAATTTTTTGACAAAAATAACTCTATATAAACATTATATTACTATGTATGGTTGATTTAATTTTCCTTATTTTTTCTTTTTTATACTCAAAACGGTTTATGAAAAATTAAAAAATAGTATTAATTCACAAATAAACAGAGCTATGTGCAGGAACAATGAGGCATTTCCCTATTGTCCTGTCCTGGGATAATGACATGTTCTATGAATATATATACCAAAGCATGGCAATAAAAAAAAAATAATAATGATAACCTTAAAAATAAATTTGTTTAACATAACACGTAAAAATGCGTAAATATGTTTTAAAAAACAATTAAAATGCCAAAATTTGTCAAATATGCGTTTTGCCTAAAAAACGGCAAAATATGCAAAAATTTGCAATTGAAATATTTGTATTTCAATCCGTTATGTCTTAAAACATATTGATATCTTACTTAGATTATACTGCAGTCATTATTAAAAAATATGCAAATCCAATAAGTCCCGAACCATAAGATTATATATTATATATTATTATTTTATATATTATAAATTATTATTTTATATATTATATATTATTATTTTATATATTATATATTATTATTTTATATATTTTATTGGTTACTAAGCAATAGCCAATAAGGAATAATATGATGCAACGGTGTATATGGATAGAGAATAATAACTGTGTTCTTTAGGCTTTAGTCAGTTGAAGTCAAGTGCTCAAGAGTTCTCGTTTCATATAACTAACACAAACATAACAAACACATCAATATCACAAAATTGACTCACTATTAATAAACTCGTTGAAACACAATTCGATACTCGTTTTATAACATATACGTTTCATGTATTTTTGAATCAGAATAAGAAGTTTTTATTTTACATTTTTTAAGGATTTTAATTTTGAAGTCATTTTTTTCATTTTTTAGGAAGTTTTTTAGAGTTAGTTTTTAAATCCAAAATTTGAATTTGAAATTTAATTTTAAAATTGTACATAGTCTTTATATAAATTTAACAAACTATAAAATAGGTTCTCGTATTATTAAAAATAATTTTAAACTGTATGAAAATAATTGTTTTTTTTCAGGTTAAAGAAGTCCAAAATAATCAATTTTGTCTATAAAACTCTTTCACAGTCCTTTAAAAGTTATTTAATAATTTATCAATTATCTTTTACACCAAAATGCCTAAGAATAAAAGTATATTTTAGAGAATTTTTTAGAATTTTCGGACATTTAAGTCCAAACCCTAGTAATAACTAATAATCATTAACTATAAGATTAATTTATTATTCATTTTTTATAGCTAGGTATATGGTATATCAGTGTTGTCACTTGTCATCACAATAAACTCTAACTGGAACTGGTTGTTTGGCACTGAATAATAACAACAGTGTGTAGTATGATGTCAATAATGTGTATGAAATTAGTTATTTAAATAAAGAATATAACGATTTTAGTTATTTTTTTATAATTTATAAATATTATTCGTGAGTACTTAAAACAAGAATATTTTTTAATCCGAGATTCGATTTGCCAACACATTATATAGTTCAATATTAATTATGCTGATTATTTAAAATTAAAAATGATGAATATTACAATATAAGTAAATTATTTGTAAAAATAATGGACATTGCTAATCAACTATTGCCTGTCAACTATTTATTAAGTATAGGTATATCTAATTTTTTAATCATGAATGATTCTGACTTTAAGATGAAATTAGAACATGTTTGTATTCATGTAAAGGTATTCCATTACACAAATCGTATCAATTTAAAATTATGATCGAAACATTGCTTGCTTTGATGACTGGCAGTAAATTAATGACTAATAGAAATACTTTCGTTTACATTTCAACCGACTTTTAAAAATATTAGATATTACCAAGAGAGCATTACAGCATATTAAAAGAGCACAATACAAATATTTATTTCCATAATATGTTTTAAAAAATAAATACCATTTCAAATATTTAATTCCAACATGCAACAGCCAACAGTATATTACTTATGTTGTAGGGCAGGGATTTCTATGAACTTTGCATTGTTTTCCAAAACTAGATACGTGATGCTCGTTTTATAACATATGTATGTCTTATGTATTTTTGAATCATAGTAAGAAATTTTTATTTTGTATTTTTTTTTTTTTGCATTTTTCGACAATTTTTAATTTAATGGTCATAAGATTTTTGTTTAAAAAAATAATTTTGTAACGCTTTACCTAAACGAAACTTTTTGAATAGATCCGTACCGGTAAAATACGATTGAGAACGGCATTTTTAGTAATACGATTAAGAACGTTCGATTTTTTTTTTGCAATGTTGCCAAATTAATTAATTATTATTGAACCATAATTATTATCGTTTGATAATCGTAAGATTTATTGGGCTTTTGTCGGATATTGTTAGAAACTAAAGTAATTTGAACACTATTATCTAAGTATTGAAATTAGATACGAGAGAATAACTGTTAGACGTTACTGTCGTCGCACGAATGTCAACTATGTGCTTGTTGCTTTTATATTCCTATTGCGCCACATAGTGGAAAAAACGACTTTAACGAAATTATACTTTCCGAACGAGGTGAAGACTTAGTGCTATGCTTAATATAATGGTAGGTTGGTAACTCATGACAATGTATTACATATATATATATATATATATATATATATATTTACAAGTTTTTAATTATTTATCGCAACAATAGCTATTGATTCCAAATTGATGTTAAACTTATATTTACAAACCTATTTTTTGTTTATAAGATGGCGTGTGATCATATGTTTTTACTAGATTATATTTATCACTTTTTTCTAGAATATTTTTACTTGTTTATTTTATTTATATACATTTATTATTATAAGGAAATTATTTTAACAATATATATTATTATTAATATTTTTCACTATTATACTTATATTTTCATTTTAATAAAATCAAATAAAAAGATTTTTCTTCTTAAACTAATAAAGATTACTTGTAACTGTGTCCAAACTAAAAATCAATCATTTGACCAAAAAAACATAAAACTGATATGGCAACGTCGCACGTAAATTCGTTCTCAATTGTATTGATTTTTTAGGTCAGCGGTAAGTTCTTTGTTAATTTTATGTGTTCTCAATTCGACCAAAAAGGTATAACGTTCTCAATCATCCAATAGACATCCGTAAAACGTACAAATCAAGATTATAAGTAGCGATGGAAAATTAAACGTGAATAATTTTTATTTCAAATTAAAAGTAGAAGATTTAATACCATTATGTAATACAGCAAATATTTTTATTAAATTAAATTTAAAAAAATTTTTGGTTCAAAATTTGCTTAAAATAAAAATAATAAAGGCATATTTAGGTACATTATTTTAAATTTTTGAAGCATAAAAGCATTTTTTTTTTTAGGGCATTACATTCTCAGCCTTATACTTACGTGTCTATCCTTATTGTAGACTTCATAACATTTGAAATACGAACGCATTATTTTTGCTACAAAAAATATGTGTGTGAAGACATCCTATAAATTTTGATGAACATTTGAATTTCAAAGTTTGATGTAATTTATTGGATATTTATAAAAAAAAAAATAGCAATTTTTCATTAACACGTTCACTGTTCATCATATTATTTTGTTTATACTTGATCCCGTGATAAAAATTCAAAAATTATGACTGCATGTACAGCTAAAGTTTATTAAGTCGGTTGCATAAACATGTTTGGGTATTTTGAATTTTGTATAAATTTTTAAGAGTTGCAGATATTCTTTAGAGAGAATAAGAAAATATCAATTTATTATTTCAATATTAAATACGGTCATATATATTCACTTGTATTAGGTATTACATTCTCTGTGGCCGGTTTTATTCAATAAATTGTTTTCTTATCCAGAGGGATCCTATCAACTTATTTTTTGACTGGTCACTGATAGAGTATTCTTCATTTTGCCTGGATCGCGAACAAAGCCCGACAGAAACCTTTATTATTGCTGCACTATCAACCATGCAGTCATTTGGAATTAGGACTCTTATTTATTTTCTTATATTTTTTCGATATACAATGTTGGGTCAAGTATAGCATAATACAACCAGTAGGTAACTACAATAAACCTGGTTTGGCTGCACAGCAAAATTCAATTTTCGGTTGTCAGTTGTCACAGTTATACCTTTTATAAATTATGTACCTATAACAATAGGGACTATTCACACATACTTACCCTGATCAGGTCCGAAATACAACAACGAGTCCTCAACATTTAAACCTAAAATATAAAAGAGTCCCGCAGTTAAGATACAAACCTATAGACCACCCAAACAGATTACAAAAATGTCTACACCAACTGCTCGTGCCACGCGTGTGTCGTTTCTGGCCCAAAGAATTTGTTTTATTGTACAAATATTATTTTCTCTACCAAGCAATAAAAGAATCTGTATGTCTCTTTCACGTCCTGCAGAGCCGTTGCTTTTTCAGCATCATATAGAAGGGAGTCATGGACCGGTCCACAAAATTCAATAGATGAGGTATATAAAGGATGAATTGATTTCCATTTGATCAAATTGATTCTGTTTAAATTTTAAGTTTCTTTCCGCTATGGTTGAGTTGGTTACCGTTGTTCATAGTTAGATATTTAAATTCTCTAAATAATATTTTAATACTATTAAGTACATCGTAATATCCATTTTATAATAAATAATTATAAGAAATAATTATTTTAGATTCTGAGCGGAACCAGGAATGCGTTGATTTTACAATGATGTATGTTTTTTTCTTTTTTTCTGTCTGTCATTACGTTCAAGTATTATAACACAAAAAACAATCACAGTAGACATATGATATTTTCACAAAATGTTAATATAAACAATTTCTATACACAATAAAATTTTCAATAATATATTTTGACATAATCAATTTTCGGGTTTTTTTTTTATTATTCTCGATAAATTTTTTTTCAATCATTCAAAAAAATTGAACATTTAATACGAAATTCTTCATAACTTGTTATCAGTGAAAATTAAAAAAAAATTGAGCATAAGTCTTTAACAGTTTTTTATAAGAGTTTAAAGTTAACAAAATACGTAAAAATCGCAAAAATTTGCAGTTTTTTTTTTATTAGAAAATTTATAAATAGTTTTATATTTAAATCAAAGATTTGAAAATTCAACATAAGATTTTCTTTAAGTTTTTATACTTATCTAAAACAGAAAAAATTTATTGGAAAATTAAACTAATTTTTTATGAGTATTTGAAATTAGACATTGGATATTCACCTGTTTTCTCGGGGAACGATTTCTTTATTTTGGTGTAATTCTAAAAGGAATAACTAGATATTTGAAAATTTCACCAAATGTTTAGATTGTCATTTTCTATACACCAAAAAAATTTAAAAATATTTTGGCAATTTTCGAGCTAATTTTAGGACTAAGACATTTTTGGTTTTTACAAATTTTTTTTCTTGAAATATCGAAAAAAACAATTTTGTTGGGTCAAATTTCTTAAAAATTTAATACAATATTTCTCATAAGTTATTAAATAAGCAAATCAAAAATACATCGGCACAATTTTTTTATAAGTATTTAAGCTTAAAATGTTGACCGAAATTCATCATCGAACATTTGCAAATTGTTTTGTAGTTAAAAATTTATAAAATTTTCAGTTGTAGCTAAGGAATGAAAATATAAAACAAAGTTTTTCGTTAGTATTTTATTGTGTAACCAAAAAATCAAAAAAATATATAAAAAATAATTTTTTATAGACATTTTAAATTAAAATTTGAACAACAAAATATCAAACATTTTCAAATTATTTTATGGTTAAAAATGTATAAATTATTCAATTTTTGAAGTTAAGAATTGAAAATTAAAAACAAGGTTTTTTGTAAGTTGTTCTAATCACAGTTTTAAAAATATTTAAGATACAAATGCACACTTTTTTATAAGCATTTAAAGTTCAGATTTTGACTAAATTCATCAAAATCTCTAATGTTTGCAAATTATTTAGTAGTTAAAAATGTATAAAAAGTTTAGTTTTTATAACTAAAGATTGAAAATTTAAAACAAGGTTTTTCGTAAGTATTTTATAGTGTAACTAAAAAACCAAAAAATATATTAAAAAAATAATTTTTTATAGACATTTTAATTTCAAATTTGAACGAAATTAGATATTTAAATGAAGAATAACGAGTTAGTTAATTCCCTGTAATTTAAAATTTTTTTCATGGGTGCTTGAAACTTTTAAAGTACCTATATTATTATATTTTATACAATCAATAAATTTTTAAAATGCAATTTTTTCTGCAAAAATTAATTCAACCTACTGTAATATTAAGAGTAAAACGAATTATTTTAATAGCAATAATATCTGAATCGTCTTTCGTATACAATAATTTATATCATTGAATACAAATTTATCACATCCAAGAAAGTGACCCAATCGACACCTAGTGTACAGTAGAGGGGTATGAAGATACCCCACTTGCCGACGTTTTTATTTTATTTTAGATTATGAATTGAGCGATGTACCTTTTGGCATTACAAAGGTGTGTGTTTTTATTTTTTTTTTTTTTAGTTTATTATTTGTCATTACGTTTTGATCTTTTAACAAAAATTTTTATTTTATGATAATATTGATAATATGATGATATATTTAATAATACTTTGTTGGCCAACTATACATTATTAAAAAAAAGGAGTGCATATGTGATATGAACACGGCTTTGTTGTATCTATACATTAGGTGTCATATGGGTCATTATTGTAATGGATGTGTTAAATTTGTATTCAGTGATTAGTGATATAAGATCATTGCATACGAAAAACGATTCTTGAGCAAAAACGGTATGTCAGTATATATTACTAAGAATATTTTATGATATTATTTCAATTAAAGTAATTTATTTTACTATAATATAGTATATACCTAATATAATATAATACATATTATTATGTATTTATGTAATAAACTAATAATCTAGGTTAAATTAATTTTCATCAAAAACATCGCAATTGAAATTGTCATTGTGTATATAAAATAAAATAATATACTTTAAGAGTTTTAAGTACCCACGAATAATATTTTTGAAATTCAATAAAATAACTAAAATGTTATTCTTAGTTTAAATACCTATTTTCGTCAAAATTTAAAATTAAAAATCTATTAAAAAAAATCTGTTTTAATATATTTGCTAGATTTTTTATTTACAATATTGTCAATTTATAAAAAACATTGTTTTACATTTTTAATCCTTAGCTATAAAAATTTTTAACTATAAAATAATTTGCAATTCTCGTAAATTTTATCAAAATTTGAACTTGTATACTTATAAAAAAAATATGCATGCATAATATTTTTGAACTGCTATTATAAATCTTATGGAGTACCTTGAATTGAGTTTCCTAAACTTTTTTACTCGGCAAAACATATTTTATCAATATATTTATAGAAAATAATAAAAACTTGAACATTTTTATAAATAGCTCAAAAAAAGTTAAATTATTTTTTGATTTATATCACGTATAGAAATAATATACGTGAAAATTTCAAATATTTATGGACTACAGTTATTCATTTTTTAATTTCAACAAAATAGCAAAATTGATGAAAAATCGTTAGTTTACGAATTAATTGCAATGTTAAAAAAATTTGAACTTATAAAACTCATAAAAATTAATTTGACTTTCCAGTATACTTTTATTTTTTGTTAAAGGTTATTAATATTAATAGGTCCATAGAAATAAATTATAATATTTAAAAATATTTCTAAGTTAACATTTAGTTTATTTTCAATTTCAGATCATTATCATTTGTCAGGTCCTTATCATTTTTCGAACAAGTGCTTATCACTAATTAGGCGTAAAATAAATAGTAATATTTTAAGTGTGATAAGTTTACTTTAACTTTAACAGTTATATATGATAAATATTTCTACCTAAGTTATAACTTAACGAATAAAAGTACAAAATACATAATTTAATATTTATGTATTACAGTAACATTTACAGTACATCAGTATAATCAGTACGATTTAATATGATTGAATCGATTGATCAAAGTATGTTGGAGAACTATCCGTCGTTAATTCCAAGCAAAAATTTTAAATCTTGGAAAGGATATATAATGTTAAATGCAAGTTAATTTATATAAACTCTATGATTGCTATAATTTTCTCCGAATATGGATTATTTTAATTTATTAATTGTAATAAATTCTTGCAGGCGTATGGTGTTTACATAGAGGTATCTTGCCCTAATATGCCACTACTAGACAATTTAAAAGTTAAAATTCCAGAATTTGAAACCTTCGATTTTTATCAGTTCGATTTGAAAGAAACAGTGGAAATAGTAAGTTATACTGATTGTTGTCTATCTATTTAATAGTTACAGTTTACAAAATAAAGTAGAAATCATTACAACAAACAGCGGTTAAAACAAATAAAATACATGTCTTGTTTACAATTCTATATGACTGTATGTATACATATATAAACATGTTTCTACTAGTTCTTATGTTTTCAAGTTTATAATGATTATGAATTTCATCAGTAGTTTGAAAACATCAAATCATTATGTGTAGTCAGTTTAAGTACGGGTTTTTAATACTGACAAAAATTAGTTTTTTTTTGTATTTTCCCTGCTTTCCATTTTACAATACACACTTGTTTTAATTGTATACAACTAGTTATTGGTTACAACTTAAAACTCGCCTAGCTATGTTTTGTAATCAATATTATATATAATTTTTACTTAAAAATTGAACATGTATTTTGTTTTTAGATTAAACAAAAAACCCATTCATTGCCAGAGTTTTTAAATGAACTAATTCCAGTTTTGGTAATACAATTTTATTTATTTTGATAATAGTTTATGATAGGTAGGTATTATATTTACTCTATTCACGTTAAAAAGAAAGACAACCAGTTTCCGTCTGGCAGCATTCAAGAAATACTTGTCTGTCATCTTTACACAGTATCTATATACAGATGCGTCACTAGAGTCAAAATGCTGGGGTGGCAAAAAAAATTATTTACAAAATTTGTCCTTTATTTATTTAAAATAATATATTTATTAAATATATCATTTTTTATAACATAAATATATTATATATATAAATAATTAACCCTATCGTAAAATATATTATTTTGTATATTCATGGTCTTAGAATATAGTATAAATTTTAACAATCAAAAATTTGAATAATAAATATTAATTATAATTTATTTTAGGGTAGCAAAATCATATCCTTGCTATCCCCTAAAAAAATTATGGAATATCAAAAGTACCACCCGATACCCATTAGTAACACTTATGTCTATACACCTAGTGTGTAGTAAAACTATGCCCCTATACACTAGTTAACCACCAAGGTTCTTTCTTATTATGTGAATGGAGTAAAGTTCTAAATACTTAAAATTTATGTTAATGATACAACATATATTATTTATTTAAATATATGCTATACATATTTTGTGGCTTTGCATTTTTGCAGATAGCCTAGACTTTTTGCAAGAAAGTAGTCTATTTGAAGTTTGTTTTTTATCAATAAACCATGACTTTTAGGCTCTTTGGAAAAAATTTGAATATTACAAATTTATTAAAGAATATCAATTTTAAATGCATTTATTTAAAAAATAGCAATAAGTATTAATAATATTAATATATTATTGATCATTATATCAAATTAAATAATTGTAACAGGAAATTAAAGAATATTTATAATTTTTTTATTTACAAAACGTATAATTAGTACCAACATTATCTGAAGTAAAAATAATTTTACCAAATATTTTTTTATCACAAGTCCTTTTTTTGTAGTATTTAGTGGTATAAAGTAAATTTTATTATACCTTAATATATTTTATTTGTTTATGTCTCCTATACCTCTTATGTTTTTGTGCATAGTTATCAAAATGTGTAAAAGGGAGCAGTCTGTGTATTTTAAAACAAATAATAAATAACAATATAATCAATTTGCAAATTTACAATGTTCAAATTTTCCAAAGAGCTTAACTACTATCTGCCACTTTGCAGTAAGCTATAAGCTAAGCTTTCATTAAAAAAAAAATGAAATGTGCTAACTCTTTGCAAAGAACAACCTAAGCTTTTTGCAAAATTGCTAAATTTTCAAATGGCTTAATATATATATTTTTGTTATTTAGGTAAAAGTTTGGAAGTATGATATTTTTACAAACGTGCCAAATTTGAAAGAAATATGTGTTAATGAAAAGTTTTATTCTGTGATTCAAGAAGTCAATTTATATGGTCAATATGTACATAAAATTGATGAAAACTTAAATCACATAACATTTAGTGTTTTAGATATATGTAGGCACAGCCATTTTATAAAAATTTTTATACCTGATGAATATCCAAAGGTTAAAAATCAACCATTATCTTTTGAAACTATGATTCCGTCAGTTAGCTTGAATTTGTTTTTAAAGGTAAATATTTTATTAATATAAATATATTTGCAGAAATTTGGTGATGTTTTGTGAGTCATCTAATCATAAATAAAACCTGTAAAAAAATATTGCTCTGTTCTTACAATTTACACTTTTTTTTTGAAGCGTTTAAAGTTGTAAACCAAAAACTACACACTTTGGATTAAATACAAGATTAAACCATACACTTATTAAGATTAATATACAAAAATTGCACACTTAGTTATTACATAAAAATGTACTACACTTTTTATGTATCTATTGTTATGTAATATTATGTATTATTTATATATTTATTTAAATAAAAAATATAAAAAAAATTGCTGTTAGCCAAGTACTTATCATTGTTACAACATAAATTTCATTTTGTTTTTTAAACATAATACATTTTTTATTTTGAATGGTAAAAATATCACAATTTAATACAAAATGCTTTATAAAAATGATTATAATATTCTACCAAATTTTTTGGTAAACTTGGAAAATGATTTTGATGTTTATCAAATGTTTTATCTGGTCTGTAAATTAAAAATAGTGTCTGGTTTTTATTTACTGGCTATATTGGATTTGAAATCACGAGTCTGCAGTTTTTGAATGCAACTACACAAATTCTCTCCCAATTTCTGCTTCTAAATGGTTGTTACGTAATATATTAAATGCATAGACATTTTATTTTTATTTAGGTGAACACTATTTCAAACTTATTTGAAATATTTAAGAATGTTGTTAATGAATTAAGCAATTTTTGGAATGTGCACAATGAAATTCTTAGCACTTGCAATACTATAGGATCTTATACTTTTAAAGATGTTAGTTATAGAATACCTATTGGTAAGTGTTTTATTTTATATTTATAATTGTTTTGTAATGTATAGGGCTAGGATGTTGTAGCATTTTTTTTGGCAATTTTTTCGGTTTCACTTATTGGAGATTAAAAATATGTTACTTTATTTAGCATATTTTGAAGATTTTAAAGACAACTGCATATATTAATATTTCAAAATTTTTCGATCATATTATTGAGTTTATTTTGTAAATTTCCACTATACCTCAGTTTAATTTATGTTTTTTTTTTAACAAAAATGTTTGATTTTGTTTAATTCTTATTATCTATTGCAGTAGTTCTTAACCTTTTTCGAATGATTGAACACTTAAAATTTTTTGATTTTTACAGAATACAGCTGTAAAATAAAATAATATTTATATACGTTTTTAAATTTTATAATATATTAAACAATGTGCGTATAGCATAAAATAAATTAGTCACCAAAAAATAATAAAATGAATAAATACAATTTAAAAAAATGTATATAATAATATATGTTGTATATTTAATGATTTAATTTTTTTCCACTGATTTAAACATTTTGGCGGAACACTTATTTCAAGTCCACAAAACACCGGTTAAGAACCATTGGTCTATTTACTAATATGATCGTATTTTATAAGTATGGCCCATATTTTTTTTTTTCAAAAATGCATATTTAATTTTTTTTTATAACAAATTTACAAATATACAATACAATACTTTTAAGAGTGTATTTTTGAGCATTTTTTGTAGTATATTAGCATTTTTCATAGTTTTATAGAGCATATAATACTTAACCCCAACATTAGTGCAATGTAGATTAATTAACTATAAAGTTATCTCAGAAATATTGTAATATTATGTCTAAAATCTAAATTTTGTTTTAGATATTCATGTATGTGTTGAAGTTGAAGTTGATCCATTAAATCCTTTGAATTGTCCTAAATTTCATCTTCATGGTCGCACAACTTCTATAGAGAAGTTTCAAAAAAGATTAAATGAAATCAATCCAGTTGGTACATTTTTTTTTTGAACTTAGTTTAACATAAAAAGATTATTTTATGTAAACTGCTTTTTTTTATTTTTGATTTTATTGTTTTCTATGATTTACTTGGTAATAATTCTGATAGTATTCTTTTCTACAATGGTTTAAGATATCTATCAAAATAAGAATAATACAAATTGATATAAATGCCGATCTAAAAATGCATTATGTAACTTGAGATGTCATATTAGCTAAACTTGTACAAATAAAAAATATACCTAATATATAATAATAATTTCAATATTTTTGGTAATATAATATAATAATATTATAAATTTGTTATCTTAATATTCTAATATACTAATATTATCTAATGCAGAGTACCTAATATACTTAAATAATAACTTTTATTTTTTCTTAAGTTCGCCTATTATATTGTAATTATATACAAGTAATAAGTTTAAAGCAAGGGAATATAGATTACACAATCGATAAAAAATTTTAGACTTTTAACGACTTGATTGTTTATCCTAAGATTTACAAAATTGCAAATTTAGAAATGTATCCCCAGAAATTTTTTATAAGTAAATTCTACGTTTTACCTGTATTCGTTCTTTTACGTTGCATATTATAAAATATATGTTATGGGTAATGTTAACATAATCCGGATAATATGACATTAGTCTAGGACCTTTAGTTGATATCATAACAACTATAAGAATGTATTAATCATTAGATAAAATAATTTTAATTTATCAACAATATTAAATATATTAAAGATATAATTAGCAGTTACCGCATATAGAATTATAAAATACATATTAAATAATAAGAGTCATGAGATTAAATAATTTTAATTTATTAATAATATTAAATATATTTCAAAAGTTAATTACAATAATATTATTAAACAATAAGAGTACAATTTAATTAAAAATTCCTACATATAGTTTTGTGTTACTAATTATATAACATTAAATTGAGTACTTTTTTTTCTAAATTATTTTTTGAAATATAAAATTAAAATATTATTATTTATTATTCCATGGCATGATTCCACGACATTTCAAATTGCATAAAATCTTAGAATATTTATATTTACATCTATTGCTATTTGGTATTACATTTTCCCTTACATGAACACTTTTTGTACCCTTGACCCCCATTATATATAACTTTAAACATTATCTATTATTGACTGATTAACGTTAACATTATCCAGATGGTGTTGATATTTTATGTTTATAATCGTATGATTACACATTAGCCAAAATATGTGACTAATGTTAACATTTTCAAAATGTTAAGATTATTTGTAACATATATATTATAAATGATTTATATAATTTAATATAATATAATAATACTAGCTGGCTAATCGGTGTTGTCCGAGCCAAAGATTAAGTTAAGAATAACCTCAAATTATTTACATTCAACTAAATCGAGATTGTTTATTTTTTCAATTTTTCTTTCTGTAAAACCATTATACCAATACTATACCAATTAACATAATTATTAATTGTTACATATTTGTTTGTTATTTATGTATAGATTTTGATTTGGAGTATCGAAAATAGTTTTAAAAAAAATATTCTGAATATATTTGAAGTTGCTACTCTTCAGTCACAATATGAAGAAGAGAAACCAGACCATCATGTTGCAAATCAAAATGATTTGAATTGTTGTTGTATATGTTATGATCAGTTAGATGTAGCTATAAAAAACCAAACAAAATCGTGTGTTAATGAAAAATGTGACGCATTGTATCATATGTCATGTATTTGTGAGGTATATTTTAATACTACTTATTTAATTTTAATAGGTAAACACTATGTGCAAAACATTACAATATTCAATGATTTATATTTTTTTAAAAAATATTTTTAGTGGTTGCTGAATTCTGGTAGTACACCAATGTTTGAACATTTGCAAGGAAAGTGCCCTCAATGTGAAGAAGTAAGTTAAAATAAAAACTGTTTTGTAGTTCTCAACTTGTTATAAATTACTTAAAACTGAATTTCTATGGCTAATCATTTAATTTGATCAAAACTATGTTAATGATTCTTTTATAATGTAAGAATAGGTTATATTGAAAATAAAAAATAAGATTAATAATATTATTGAACTCCTCTTTTTTTTAGGATATGCTGGTAGCTCTGGAAAATTTTGATTTGATTAAAACTTAAATGTATGCTTCATTATATGCGAGTTGGAAATATTTTAGTAGTTTTTCTAATTAAATCATCAGCCAAAAAACATGACAGTATATCACTTATCATTTAGTGAACTAAGTTAATTTATTTATGAGTGTATAAAATGCTTGTAACATTTTAATTTATATATATATATATATAGTACTTTTTTATGTAAATTATATTTATTAAAAAGAAATCGGTAATTAATTTTTTTTTTAATTTGCAAAATAATATTTAATGGTATATGGTTTAAGATTTGTATACTTGTACTTCACAAGTTGATTGCCATAGGCTTAGGAATAAATATATTTATGTTTTATTGTACAAGAAATAATATTTAACACGTTATCCAGTAAAATATAAATTTTACTAAAATTAATTACAACTTTTTTTTTATGTCACAATTATTCTAGAACTGTTTATAGACAATATAATGCAGAATAAAATGAAGATTTACATTTATAGCCATGGTCACTTAATATGCAATTATACGTTTGTCATTTTTAAAAAAGTTTATAAAATATAAAGTATTAATTCATCTACGTTGAAAACTTCTTTAAACATTGTGATATTTTTATTTAACTTGTCGTTGGGTACATTGTGATTGTAATAACCGCATTTATATTAATAATATATTCTATTAAACATATATTTTTAAGGTTGAACAAGTTAACTAATTTATTTAACTCGTTAAGTTTAGTAAATATGGTCAGTTTTAAGTTAAGTTTAAAGTTAAAAGTTACTTTTCTTTTTTTAACTTATTTAAGTAACAATTAAGTTGAATAGTATAAAAAAAAGTAACCTGACCTAGTTAAAAATCAATTGATTTTTACACAATACTTACAATTCATACAATTCCCACACAACATTTGTTAATCAAAAATATTGTATAAATGTTCGATTTTAGTTTTAATTCAATCTTGGTATCTTGGAGTTTTTGTATACAAGTAGGTATTTACAATTATTCACGCATAGATTTCCGTTTAATCCCAAATGAAAACAAATGCATATTTTTTTCTTAATGAACAATGATGCTAGTGGTAAATATATTAATGGTAGCACTAAATTGTGTCTAAAACTCAGAAAAGACCTCCAAAAAAAAAAAAACAAATTTTGTGTAGTGTATAGTACTGTTTTAATAATTTGACTTAGTATTTGCTGATCACTGGTTAAGGCAGGTGTGTATCTTTCTATTTTATTTGTTCAAGAAACTGTTATGTAACTATTATAAATTATTTAGACTAATTATATATAAATTAATTTACCTATTTTTAAATGATATATATATATATATATAGTTTTACTATAAAAAAATAATGAATAACAAAAAGAAACGAATTGGAACAGAGAATCGAAGTATTAAGAAAAAAAGGCAAATGAAGACGTACAACTGTCAAATCAAATGAAAGACTGGTTTTCTGGAGGTTTTGTTTTAGATAATAAGTCTGCTGGATTAGTGTCAAACTTAAAGGAATATTCTTTAATATATTTTAAAGGACTTTCTTTGTTTACTTAATATCTGGAATCAAATTTTAAGTAGTATAGATTGTGTTATTCAAGCTTTACAAAACAAAAACTTATCGTTGAAAAAGCTTCTAATTTGTTACTTGAGCTTAAAAATTCTTTGCAAGAAATTTATGACACAATTATGGAAGAAAATTTTACAAATGTTGCAAAAGTTACAAATATCAACAATTTTAAAAGAGTCAAGAACAAAAAAAAAAATTAGAACTTTGTGAAGTAGATGATCTGATAAATATTTCTGCAGAATAAAATTTTAGAATTGCCATTATAGACTCAATAGATATTCTTCTTACTCAGATGATATGGTGGTATGAAAAAATTATAAAAATATCAAACGATTATGAATTTCTTTCTGGTCATTCATTAACTAATATGACTTCTCATAATTTGCAAAAAGTAGCTGCTGATCTAAGATTAAAATATAATGAAGATATAAATACTGTGAAAGTAGTTGAAGATTTTAAACAAGCAGCTTTATCAATTTTGCCAAGTATTGAATCAGTAATGTTTTTGGATTTATTATAAATGATTTATGATTATAAGTTAAAAGAATTGTATCTAAATATTGAAATTGCTATAAGGATTTTTCTCTCAATGCCCTCCACAAAAAGTTCATGTGAAAGGAGCTTCAGGAAACTTAAATTGATAAAAACATACATAAGATCTACAATGGTTCAGGAGAGATCATCAAGCACAAAAAATAAAATGAGGCACATAGGCGGTAGCGAACTGATCTGGTGTGCCACTATTCTATAGCATAATGCACCGATACTAGCTTATAAGTTTTGGGCCGGTATCAAATACATCAATAATATTTTTTATATAATTTTGTATATTATGTACATTTTTTTTCGTTTAATGTTATGTAATAATTTAATATTTTATTAGACGTTTTATACCGTTTCTCGTTACAAACTACCATAGACAGCATTTAATATATAATTATTAATAAGGACATCAAAACAATTAAAAATATTTTGTTTCTGGAAATGTCATTGATTTTTCACCTTTTCGAGGATTTTATACCATGCATCTACTAATAAATCCAAAAATCCAAATCGAGCCTATGCGGCTATAGCCATTGGCCAATAGCCTAGCCAAATTAGATGATAGGCTTCAGGTTGGCAAAATTAGTACTAAGCTGAATTTTAGTATACATTTTTATAACGCCGTGTCACCGTTAAAATTTTAAAAACAAGTAAACAACTTGTGAAAAATCCCCATCGATAACAATATAATTAAAAATTAGCACGTTGGGTCGTTGGCTAACAAACAGTACTCTTAATATTATATTATTCATAAGTAAAACCCGGATTTGTATGTTTTTGCATATTTTTTTTTCTTTTTACTTTTTAAATTTTTTGTTGATAATCTTGACGAATCATACTAATTAGAATTCACTGCTAAATTTTTATTTTGCATATTTTTGCATATTTGACCGTAAATGCATATTCATTAAATATTTCAATGAATGCGCTATCACGAAAAAATTTTGGTTGGTAGAACGTCGAAGTAGTGACACAGTTCTAGCTATCTTAATTTAAAATACGAATTATATGTAACATATTTACATTGCTACATTAGAAATGATCGAGGTAATCCCATCGTATAAAAGAAATAGCTCATCTGCTATAATTTTTAATCGCTATATCCTCGTTATCGGTGTAATACATTAAATTTTATAATATAACCTACAGCCTATGAAATGAACATTTAGTAAACTGTTCTCGAGTTACAACCGTGCTGCTAATTGACATCGTGTTGGCAATTGACATCGACATTGTTTAGTTACCACACCAATAAATATATATTAATTAAAAAAAAATTCTGAAAATACAAAATGTTAAAAGTTAGTAGTTGTTTTAGTTCTAAAAAACGTGAGTGGATTTCCTGTGCAAACAAAAACGCAGAAGTTTTCACATTAGATTGAAAAGTAAATTTTTGTAATGCATATGGAGAACATATAGTTTGTGAAAAAAAATCACGGTTAGATCAACTTATGTTGATATGAAAACAGGTACGTCCTTAATAAATTTAAACAATTAATTTAATTATATGCAGGCGTAATATAAACATAGTTCTTAAAAAGGTTTTTTTATATTATAGTTGTGCATATGTCTGCAATTAAAAGAACATTTCAAAAACAACAATTAATTTCGACTAGCTCCTCATCAAGTTTTGTGTTCTTATTTATACATTTATAATTTTTTCATACTTATTACAATTTTTAATTTTTAAATATAAATTTTTTATTGCACATTTGTTGCATTTTTTATAATTTTTACTGCATATTATATGGCATATTTTGATACTTTTTAATGTATAAAAATCCAGGCTCTATTCATAAGCTATTATTTCGACAGTGCTGCAATGGAATACACCGTCATACGTTACACGGCGTTGTAGGCAGGACTTGCATTTGAAATCAAAATTTCATTTTTTGTTATTTACAATCTAAATGTTTTACATTTTTTACGTTTATTGTTATTTAGAAATAAAATGTTATACAATTTTTACGTTTATCGTTAATCAGAATTTAAGCGTTACACATACCTATTTTGCGTTAATCGTTGTTTAGAATTAAAGCATTATACAACTTTTGCGTTTATTGTTTATCGTTAAAAATAATATCTAATACGGGGAATGGTCCGGATACAGAATATAATGCTAAAATATTTTAAAAATTATATTATGTTTAAAATAAATGATAATTTATATATTTTAAATCTCTACAGTTAATTATTTTTTGAATTACGACAAAAAAATAAAATTTATTTTGTCAAAAACCATTGTAGCATAATTGTTTTAAAAGTTTTTTTTTTTAATTTTTTTAAATTTTTTTTTTTAAATTAGTGAGTTATTTTTTATTTTGTACCTACTATAAGTACAAACTTATTCTAATTTCCTATCAGATATTATTTTTAAAATCATATCAATTTTTTTTCTTAAAAGATCAAAACGTAATGGCAAATACCAAATTAAAAAAAATAATAAAAACACAGATCTTCGTAAAGCCAATAGATACATTGCTCAATTCAGAATTTATAATAAAATAAAAACGTCGGCAAGTGGCTACCCCTTTGCTGTGCAGTAGGTGTCGAGTGGGTCACTTTCATAGATGTGTGAAATTTGTATTCAATGATATAAATCATTGGACACGAAAAACGATTTTAAGCGAAAACGGTCTGTTAGCCTATATAACTAAGTGTATTTTAAGATATTATTGTTATTAAAGTAATTTATTTCCAAAGACATAGGGCTTAGAATCGAAATTAAAAATACCAGTATTTGAACCGAAATCTTTTGAAAATATTGGAGCAGGAACCTCACCGAAACCTTTTTTCGATTTTCTTAGGAACCTAAAACGGAACCGGTACCTATATTTTTTGTAGAGAATTTATCGATTTTTTTATTTAACTATTTTATATATTTAGGTAATAAATAATAATAGTTGATTCATTAAATTCGGTTGATGTTGTAATGTATACGTGTATTTATGTGTTTTTATTTTAAATTTCTACGATTTATAACAGTTCTAAAAAACAATTAAATATGAGCAATTATCAAAATAAAAATAACTAATAAGTAAATAATAAATATTGTTATTTTCCCGTTAGTCAAATTCCATTGTCATGATTATTTCTCTATAGCTTTTAAATTATGAATAGTTTAGGATGATGATATCTAATGATGTTGATGAGTGATGACTAATAAAATGAATATTAAAAGTTAATTTGATAATAATACACACCCGTATAAATCGTCATCAGATTGTGTCCCCCGGACTTTGAATTAATAAACTCATTTATGATACAAATCAATTAATTTTTATATATATATATATAATTTGCTTGATAATCTATAAACAGTTTTTTATAAAATTAAAATAGATGTAAACACACTGACTCGAACAAAACTTTAAATTAAGAAAATTAAAAACTCCATCTTCAGCTGGCCAATCCCCCACGAAAAGAAGAGAAAAAATAATAATTAACAGACTCCGCATCGGACACTCTCGAATCACCTACGGATACCTCATGGTAAAAGGTGAAAAATCTATGTGCACTTCTTGCGATACCGAACTATTAGTCAAACATATCTTCACAGAATGCCTCCAGTACACAGAGGAACTCGACAACCTCAACATCCCCAACACCCTATATACAGCTCTCGGACCTAACGCAGACACCATCTTCCAAATTTTAATCTTTTTAAGAAAATTCAAATTGTTCGACTTAATGTAAACATTACGAATAATAGTACACATAAGAAAAAAAATTGTAATTAATGTTAGTTGTTAAACATCAATAACTAATGGCCGTTGACGCCAATGTTTTGTAAAGATCAATAAAATAAATAAATAAATAAAATAGATGTAATGAGCGATAACGAATATTTTTTACTATTGATTAATGTTTGATTATTCGTTTAAGCTTGGTATTATAATGGCAATGGTAGCTTCTTACAACGCGAGTAAACTCTATTTTTTAAAATTTGTTTTTATATTTTTAAACATACTTAAGCGCTTTAACCCATTAGGATAGCTATTATTCGATCTTACTATTTTAGATAATATATACGCAGTTTATACTGGAGTATATTTTATGTTTTGAAAAAAAAATACCTCTAACATTGTTATTAACTGGTACCGGAACCAAAACCTTTATTCTGTAATTTTAAAAACCGGAATCGAAACTAGTACCGAATGTTTTTTTAAAAAACCGAATTGGTACTGGAACCGAAAAAATCATGAAGGTTCCAAACCCTGTTAAAATTAGTAAACTAAAAAGAATAAATTTAACTTAAGGATACCTTAGCATACCTTTAGGCTTTAGGTTATCTTACTTAACTATGGATGACGACATACCTACTTATTTCTTTTTTTAAAAAATGATAATTTTGATTTTTGAATGATGTCAACTAGGTTAACCAACTCCAACTCTAGGATTCCATAAATAATGTGAAAAAGCAGTTTATTTATTTTATGAAGGGTTTTTTGAGTTAACGTTTTTATCAGAAAGATGAATTGTTTATCAATATTAGTTGCCTAGGTCTTAGGGAGGTACTTTACCTAGTATTTTTAAGTTAAAGAAAAACAAGGTGTGATAATAATGTGTAATGTATAATGACAAAACACAGACATTTAGTACTGTAGCAGGTAAGTACTGATATTTGTGTAAAAAAATTATATTTTGTATACCTATAGTAGTATCAGGCGCCGAATCTAAGAGGGGGCCAAGGGGCGACATCTAGTTAATTCAAGGATGTCTGTTTTTAGCAGCCAATAAAACTTGCCATTGTCAGACTAGGCTGAAATTGTATCCAAGATGCCTCCCCCCGTAAATATATTCTAGATCCATGCCATAGTAATATATTTTATTGGAAGTATAAAATAAATTAATATACTTTATATGTTTCAAGTATTCATGAATAATATTTTAAAATTACAATAAATATCCAGAATCACTATTCACTAAATACCTATTTAATTACGTCCAAATTTGAACTTAAAATATCTATAAAAAAAACTGTGTGTACATATTTTTTATGTACCTAGTAAAAAGTACTTTTATCAAGTAATTTATTAGTACAATTGGTTTTTTAGATTTTTTTGTTAGAGTATGAATTACTTATGGAAAATCTTGTTTTAAATGTTCAATTTTCAACTATAAAAATTGAATAATTTTTAAAATACTTCGCATCAGAAAAATGACTCAAGTGAAATATTATTTCGAACAAATATCGATTGTCGTGCAAGTACATAGATATAAAAAACACACAACATCACTTCGCTTAAAATTTAAAATGTAAGTTAAATTTAAAGTTTAAAATAACTTAACTTGGTATAAAATCAATAAGGTATATTTATATTTGTACACGAACATTTTTTATTTGAATACTTATAAATCATGCTCAAACACAATAAGTAAATCTGATAAAATCTGCTACATAAAAGCAAACATGTTTAGTAAAAAAAATACATAATATAAGACTATAAAAGTAATATTGGCAGTTAAAATAACAGAAGGGGAGACCATTTTATAATATGAACAACTAACAGTAGTTATTAATCATTTAGGTTTTTATGGGATAATGACACCAACGTCTCGTCTCTTGAGATGTTGAATTAACTTACCTATCTGAAAGTGTAGGCTTCTACTGTGTTGGTCCCCACAGATCAGTGAGTATTACATAATTTCAGCATCTCCAATATTTGGGCTCTAGTTGCACCTATGCAGATTTTAGTTACATGCGTGTGTTTATAGTACATACAATTTCATTCTATTTTAAAGGCGGGAAAAATACCCGCTCTGCGGCGCAAAAGTCTGAATTCGGTTTTATTCTATGTTAGAATCATAATATAATCACAGATAAAAATCATGGATAATTAATTGTTTGATAACTGATAATTTTACATATGTAAAATATTAGAAATTATATTTAAAAATGGCTTGAAAATCAAAATATCGTAAAAAATCAATTTATCTATATATGTACAGTCTGCTTACACAGCGTATATGTTCTTATATATCTTTCATAATTTGAGAATTATGGATCATTTTAGTATAGGTAATATTATAAAGCCAACTGCAACACGATATTGGATGTACTGAATAAAAATTTGCCATATAAATACCTAGCAATAATAATAATTCAAATTTTCGAAGTGGAACCACTGTAGTATATTATGCGTGGGTACGCATATAATTTACCAATAAGACATGCTTAAAACTATAAAATAGCTAAATAATTAGTAAAGACTATAGTAGTATTATAGCCACATATAGGTCTGGGAAACTTTCGTAATAGCGTTTGATAAATATATTTTATGGGTATATAGATGCATAATGATACATAATATTATATTTATATCTTGTTAACTGTTGGTTTTATAATTAAATACCAGTTTGCTTCCAAGGTGTTCACATATGTTCGTTATGAAGGTATACTTACGTCTAGTAATAATTATTAGTTTCATTTTTACTGTTTCAGATGATTTTTTGTACGTACCTACCTATATAACTATATAAGTTTAAGTGTATAGCTCCTGGATATATAAGCACAGCAGCTAGTTTATCGTGTATAAAATACATTATAACTATAAAAATACGTCATTATTTTCATCACATCTCTCTCACTACCTATGGTTTTAATACACCGTGACTTATCAGTTTTATATTGCATAATATAAAAATAATAATATTACGATGTATCATAATACGATTTATGTAGATATATTGTATATTTTTTATCACAATAACAACAATAATTATGAAGTTTATTCAAGGTTGCGTTTAGGAGAATCGAAATTGTGATGTAAATATGTAATGTGCATAATTGGTCGTATCCGGAAAGTTAAAACAGAGGCCAAAGAGATCAAAATACAGCATTTCCAATTTTTGGTTGTTTTCGTACAGGTTTTGATAGATACCTACATAATATTATCACACGTCCTCGTAATGCGCATCCTTAAAGCGTAGAATTTATGCAGTTGGGTATTTGAGTGTATTTTTATGGAGATTGGAGATACGGCAGAAATAGTGAAATACTAATTTTAGATCGACCTTCATTAGGGATGCGTCTATAGTTTAAGGGCAAGAAACATCAAATTATTTTCCTATAAATTAGGTAGGTTTCAATTTTAGGGCTCCATATTTACCGTTTTATCGGGTCTCAAAAATCTTAAATTCACCACCGTGTTTTCAATTTGATTTTAATAATGAATCATTAAAAAAATAAAATTATTCTTAACGGGGACTATGTGTATGTCAAAGTATATTTTATAATATATTAATTATATAGCTATAATTTATTTTTCTCTTAAAACTACAATAAGTTGAACTATGAGTAAACCAAATATTTTATTATATTATTGTATCAATATATACCTACTATTATTATTAACTTATATAGGTAGCCGGTAGGTGCCAGCGTACAAAAATTGTGTTATTAGCTTCGTGGAATACTATTAATAATAAATAAATTACTTAAAATTATTAGTGGAATTTTTATTGTGCATAGAAAATAATAATACATACGTATGTAAGTAATAGTGAAAAGTTTCAAGTTTCTATAATTAATAATTTTGAATTAAAATAAAATAACTAAAATGATTTAATGGAAAAATGATTTAATTTTGAGGGTGGTTTCTGATGGAAAATCTTGTCTAGTTAGTACTTTAGGATGGATAAAATTGAAAACTTACAATACTTTTATAAAGTGTCGGGAAAAATTAAAAAACTGAAATGTTCACACGTCGAAACCAGTTTTTGACAAAATCGATTTTGCTATTTGGTGTAACTCTAGAAAAATAACCACGGATACATAAAATGTTCACCAAATGTTTATACTAGTATTTTTCGTATATACAATAAAAGTTTCAAAATATTTTGACTATTTTTTTAGTTATTTATAGGCATAAGAAAACTTCTATTTTTTATAGTTTTTAAATTAATGTTGATAAAAATATTTTAGCTGTGTTAGAAAACTTAAAAATTTAATACAAGGTTTCTCATAAGTTGTTAATAGTGAATATTAGGAAAAAAGTTGAGCGTCAATCCACAATAATTTATATAATTTATTTTTATTATTATTCTAAAGTTAGAAATTCGACAAAATCACGAAAATTTGCAAATTATTTTGAGTTAGAAATTCAAAAAAAATTTCCTTTTATATCTAAGATTTGAAAACTGAATACAAGGTTCCTCTTAATTTTTTATGATAGTAGTTTATTTAAAATATTTAAGCAATATACATTTTTTTAATAAGCATTGAAAGTTCAAATTTTAATAAAATTCAATCTCGAAAATTTGGAAATTATTTTGTAGTTAAAAATTGATAAAATGTTCAAATTGTATAGTTAAGGATTAAAAATGTAAAACAAGGTTTCATATAAGTAGTATGTTGTAACCAAAATATGTACAAAATATATAAACATATTTTATTTTATAGATTTTTTAAGTTAAAATTTTGTTGAAATTAGATATTTTAACGAAAAATAACAATTTTAGTTACTATGTTGTAATTTTAAAATTTTATTCGTTGGTATTTTGAACTATTAAAGCCTATTATTTTTATACACATAATAACGTTTGCAATTGCATTTTTTTCACAAAAATTATTTCGACCTACAGTAATATGAATACTAATGTCTAATAATAGAACAAATCACTTTAATAGCTACAATATCATAAAATATACTTAGTAATATCGGCTTAGTATATAATAAAGATAATATTATATCATTGAATTAAAATTTAACACATCCGTCACAGTGAGCACTCTATAGAAATCTATTCTGAACCGTGTTTAGACAATTTATGTCCTTGGTCTCAAAATTCATTTCACTCATTTTTAGGAAAAATTTTTAATATTATAATACAAAAGTAACCAAACTTTTTTGAAAATTTGAAAATTGTATACAATGTTTCTCGTAAGTTGTTATTAGTGTAATTTTACAAAAAAAAAAAAATATAAATATTAATACACAATAGTTTTTTAAAAGAGCTTAAAGAAAGAATTAAAAAAGAAAATGGGAAAATTTGTAAATTATTTTGTTAGAAATGTATAAGAAATTTAATTTTTATATCTAAAATTTTAAAATTGAATGTTTTCTTTACTAAGAAAATTTTATTTTATTTTCATTTTATCTGAGAATATTTGTCCGTCCATAAAGTATTCCACCCAAGGCAATTGTCCATCAGCGCCCCCCTTAAAACTCCCCCTGCAATTACTATACAGTAGAGTGGTACCCAATTGTATAACTTTTTAGATTCTGAGTGGAGCAATGAATGTATATTAATTTTACAATAATGTATGTATTTTTTTTTACTGACAATACTTCTTGGGACATTAAAAGTGCTTTGATTTTCTTTATCAGTATACTTTCTTGTAAGAAAGTGAATTTAGTTGGTACTTTGGATAGTCAAAAGTAAAAAATTTCAAATAGTTTTCAAACGCGTTGCACCATAAAATGTTCAACATATTTCAACTCTTTTTGAATGATTTATGGGTATAAGAAATTTTCAATAAATTCTTTTTTTTTTATTATTGTTAATGAAAATGTTTTTGTTTGGTCAAAATACTTGAAAATTTAATACAAGGTTCGTCATAACTTGTTGTTAATGAAAATAAAAAAAAAATTTGAACGTAAATCTACAATAGTTTTAATAAGTGTCTAAAAATTAACATTTCGACAAAATACGGAAAAATCATGAAAATTAACATTTTTTTTTTATTAAGAAATTCATAAAACATCTTTTGTTTAAACCTATCGTTTGAAATTTTAACACAAGATTCATACGTTTTTCTACCTTTCAGAAAAAAAAAGTTTACCGAAAAGATATCCTAATTTAAAATTGGACATTGGATAATCTCCTCTAAAATATCGAATTCTTAGGGAACGATTTTCTTATTTTGTTATAACTCAAAAACGAATAATCGTAAACACTTGAAATTTTCACTAAGTGCCGGATCACACTATGCGTTTTGTCGGTTGCCGATTAATACAGTCCCGATAAACCGCAATCGGGAAAACTGACCAAACTACACGGTTTATCGGTTGCCGATTTAAAAAGCGCGACAAATATTTTAATTTAAAATATGTTATTTTAAATATCAGGCTATATTATGACTGCTTTCAATGGAATTGAGCTTGTACAGAATAGTATATTACTATATAGTATATACTGGTATTGAATATAGATTAATAAGAAAAAATATTTTATATGTAATACCTATAATATTTATAATTATTTGATTTCAACGAAATAGTTAAATGT